>OMLM01013280.1:69720-105026 GCA_900302695.1 Helostoma temminkii | reverse complement strand
TAGATAAACTGAAAGATGCAAAACTACTACAAAAGCTTTTATTTTCGACCGAAAATTGAGAATGAGAACAAGGCAACTAAAGTGCAATATGAATTTAAAAGTAGGAACAGACAGAAAAAAACCCTCAAGAAAGATAAAAGGAAAAGCACATAGATGAGAGGGGTTGCACAGAAACAAAAAGGGATCTGCTCTTTTGCAAGACATGACAAAGAGAACAAACGGGGTGCTGTGAAGTCTGAGAGCTGGCAATGTTAACAGGCTGTCAGTGATCCCTTCACAGTCTTTCCTCTCCCCCATCATCCTTCCATCTCTCACTCCCTCTTCCCCCACTGTCGTGACCTCCTCTCAGAAGCCACTCCGTCAAACTTGCTTCCAGTCAGATTCTGGCCTCTCAGCCTCACCTCACATTAAAGACAGTTGTGTGGGGGAGCTCTTCAGAAAATATCACCACAGAAACACACAGCATCCAAACGGATGTAACCGGAAGCTCACATGCAGTCAAAAGTACATTCAGGTTTTTACAAGATTCTGCTGTTGTTGAAACAGCAGTTCTGTCATTAAATGGGAAACGTTATTTGTTCGGAGAAATCTGCACTACAGTGTCTTTCCTGTAATTTAAGCACACACTGTGTTCATTGGCTGTGCTCATCTGAAACCACACATCACACATATATTACTTAAAGTTTGGAATGGTTGTGGAAACTGTTGGCTTTCCACTTATAATGTTTCTTTTTACTAGCAAGAATTTCTTCATGTTTAATATTGCAGGCAAGAAATGAATCTTAAAGTTACTCCTACTCTTATAACATTATAAAAAAACCTTTCAGTTGTTGAACAACTGAACAAATCAGACTTTTTAAGACTAGGATTAAGAGTGTGGATGAAAGCCAATCACAGACAAATCTGACACGAAAAGCTGCCTCATGCATTTATTATTAATCCTTTATTATGGTAAATGTGTGTTTTCTACTACCCTTCAGTACCAGGTGCATCTGCCACCTGCCAGCTGGTGTGAACAGTGTGAGGTCTGTTCTGTGATGCTCTCATCACACCCTCATCAGACAGATAGGTGTGTGGCTGCTTCCTCTGTCTTTCCCACATGCCAACTTTTAACTGCACACACACACACACACACACACACACACATACACACACCAAAGTTCTACATTAATGTGCCTTTTTTTTCTTTCTGTCAGCACAAGAAAATCTTTGTGTGAGTGTCTGCCCTGTCTATTGACAATAATGTCACTTTAAAGATAAGACTAGAGCATGTGTGTGTGTGTCAGTGTGGGTGTAGTCTTCAACACAAGTTGTAGACAGGTTTTAAAACTAGGTGGTCTTATCGCACTATTGAATTATGGGATGTAGGAGAGCGCAAAGACCTCTCTGTTTGGCTCACTTCATAGACAGAGGATGTGGAAGTTTGCACACCGACACACATCACTTAGTCAGCATTTTTATGGAGCCTCCTTTTAGCTTGCCAATGCGTCTTGTGATAATAATGAGGTAAGAATGTCCCGAATATCATCAGCTCAATAAAGACAAGGATCACTAAGAGGAAAAAGGGAAAGAGGCAGGGTTCAGCTAAGTCCATTACTCCTCTGATGGTGGTTGGATCAAAGTAAACACTGATAATAGTTCAACCACAGTTAATAATACTGCTGCCCAAGAATGTTGGCTGGGCCGGCTACTCCCGACCTCACACATATAATTGTACACACACAAACACGCATGCTCACACACACACAGACACACACAAACATGTACGCACTCCCCATTCCTCAACAGCAGTGACACATTCCAAGCTTTCTTCCTCTCTTCCCACAAACCAAACACTGCTCACTCCTTCTTTCTAATTGTAGACTTTTGATTTATTTGATGTCCAAAGGGAAACTGGCTTCCCTAGCTGCGCTCCCATCGGAAAACATGTATGCTCACACACTCGACCTCTCAAACACACACAAACATACAGTAGAGGCAATCACTTGTTTGTAATTACAACACATACGAACTTCAGCTCCCATTAAGACCTTACTTATCTTCCTCCAGAGACCTCTACACACTCAGTAGTTCCTCTGCCACACCCTCCTTTACTCCCTACTTCTCTTACTTCTTCCCTCCCCTCCTTTTACTAAGACCTGACGGAGGCCCTGCCAGGTTCATTTCAGTCAGATAGTACTTTGAGGAAAAGCAAGGTAAGTAATTATGGATCAGCCAGTGAGGATTTCCAGGTTGTATGCTGTCAACCACCACAAAGATACTGGCACAGTCAATTAAATGATTATACAGATGGATTTAACTGAGAGGAAATGAAAACTTATTCCATCACCATACCACTAAACCCTATATGCACAAGGTTGAATGGATTAGCACTATTTGCAGTGTGTTTTTTTAATTTCTGAGTGAGGTTTTACACATGACAATGTGATTTCTCTTGCAGAACTAAAAAAGTAAGTGAATATACTTGGTGACTTGAATAGTGATAAATATTACATTGACAATATAATTTTGGATGCACAAAAAATGAGAAGCTGGTGGTTAAGTGACACTATTGAAAGGCTGTGCATGCTGCTGTCTACCTCAGGTTTATCAGCAGCATCAGTCATCCACCTCCCATGGGAAATCCAGTGCACAGTGATCTAGTTTCAGTGTTTTTTTGGGAACACTCACAACAGGATGGCTCCATCATTTGCTGTGGCCCAGACACATGACATGTGATGGGCATGAGACAAAGCATTTTACCAAAGAAAGAGGAGAAAGAGAACATCATAATGAGAGAAAAGATATTTGGGGATGAATGAGAATTTATGATGACGATCCACTGTAAGCGAACAAACAAACATCAGCATCATCTCCCTTGCCTATTGTGTGTCGATAGCAAACGTTGTGCATTAAGACTTTTTTTTGACATTGAGAGTACAATAAAAATGTGTGTACTCTACTCAACATCAGTACACTGTAGGATTTTACACAAAGTGTAGAAAAAGGTATTGTACAATAAAAAGTACAATAAATATACAATTTACAAATTAAGGGAAAAAAAACAGTGTAAGTAAAAGTAAAATAAATAAAAACATAAAATAATTTATTATTTGTGTAAAGTTAGATATGCATGTGCTTTGGAAACATTTTTCTGTGGTACTGCCACCCAAGGGTGAAATCAGAGACCCAAAGCACAGGTGACCTGCTTTTCTACCTCTATGCCAAACCCCACCACAACTCCGACACCCCTCTCCTCAATCAGCCTTCGCTGCCCTAATCCAGTGTTTACATAAAACGCTGGGCAGTAATGATAGCCATGAGACCATGGACCACCCCATGTCCCTCCACTTCCCGACCGCCCCCACCACCTTCCACTGCTAACCTAAAGCTGTTTTCACAGGAGCCAAATACCTTAAATACATAATTAGCTGGGTCATTTGTGCAATGGGGGCCCAGTGAGGGCATGAGCAAGTCTGTGTGAGTTTGTGGGGGTCAGAAGGAGGATGAGGAGTATAGTGGGGGCAGGATATGAAGACGTAAGAGAGAGGCGGACAAAGACGTGCATTCAAGGCTGTGGCCCTGGACAAACTTGGCTGTTGCCATCTTCAAAGGCCACCTCTGCCTTTCCTCTAAACCCAGAGGCCACAGGTTGGGGTAAAGAAGAAACATAACCAACTCATTCCCAGGTAGTCAAATACTGATGCTTTGTCAAAGCTTCTGGCACCTCTTAGATACACAAATTACCCTCTGGTGTCTTTATACTGACGCACAGAGCTTCCAAACAAAGTAAAAACAGAAAAATTTTGATTGTAACAGTAAAATAAATATTTTTTTTAAAGTGACATGTCTTCTGAAAAATGTTATTTGTTGGTTGGTTTTGGCATTTATCTTGTTTATCTTGTATCTCTCATCTATCTCAAAACACCAATTTTCACTGGCCAGAGCCTCGCTAGTGTTTGACTGCATTACTCCAGCACACTGAACCTGAAATGAAACAATGAAATTAAAGCGTTGACAACAGTGTAATTATGAACACGCATTAGCTCAGAATGATCCCGTTGGTATGATTTCAAGCATATGTGAAGCAACCTAGGAGACTTAATGACCAAGCAACATACTGCTGTTGACAAATAAAGTAAGCCACCTGGCTTCATCTCACCTGAGTTGTTTCTGTAAAACAATCACCAGGCTAGCAAGTGTCAGCAGATGTCCATATGTCACAGAATGCATCCAATTCAGATTAATCCGTGTGACTTTGTAAGAGTTAATCTTAATTTGTCCAATTAATTCTAGCTCTCCAAAAGTACTGGAGTATTTCCTATTAAGAGCTAATATTCCTTCACAGTAAAGTAAAGTTAGCTCCTTAATCTCCACGGTTGTTGTATTAATTATTGGCCAAAGCAAAAAATAAAGTATTGCTTTAATGAGCAAGCTCCCTTTCTTTACTTTTGATAGTGTACATACAGCGGTACATATTAGGCCCTGCTTGGGTAAAGAATGTGTGGTAACACAAGTAAGGACATTCAAGTGTCACTAAAGACTTTTGCCTGTTTTGCCTCAGATTTTATTGCTTATACCACCACATTACAGCTCTACATCTTGTTTACTTGGTCATTAGTCTCAGTTTGGTGGCATACACAAACATGACTTAAGACAGTATGTGAAGTACATGGTCAGTAATCCAGCCACATTGAGTTCTTCGTCAGATGTGTCTATACAAAAGAAGGTGGAGATGGATGACTGACTGTTTCATACAGAGCATTCTGTTATACAACAGAAGACCAGAGGAGGAATGCCAAGAGACAGCATGCATGTGAACTAACAGCCTCAATTAGATTTTACGTCAAATAAACATAAAACCTGCCAAAAATATGACATTTTAAATGTAGAATGTATTAACAGTAAACATAGCTGATCCATTTAGATGATTAAAGCTTTACAGCATACTTTGTATTTTCAGCAACATCCCCCATATGACCCCTGCACCCTGAACTCTGATCCTGTCCAGTGTGGGTAGTCTAATCATAGTTCAGCCTCCACAAGAGCCCAAAATTCCAGTCATCCGTGTTTCACACCAGGAGACCTCCTTTGTATTTTTCAACTGCACACACACTCACGCACATTTCCACACTTGCCTACAAACACACAAACACACACACACACACAGCCCATTCAGCAGCCCTTTTCACACCTTGTCTGCCTCCTTATCCCCCTCTGGCATTGTTTATGAAAGCATGTCCACTTAGTGCTGGCCTGTCTGCCCCTTCTTGCCGTGGTGCCGATTACCCACATCCTGAGGCCACTTCATTCCCTTTTCTCTTCATTTTCTCCTCTGTCTCCATCCCCTTGCACTCTCACTCCTCGGGCTATTCCCACCCCTCTCCACTCTTCACCGTGACATATTGTTCTCTTTTTCCTCGCATTGTGAATGCACTGCACACGCTTTACTGACTCCTCAATCCTCACTTCAGCCTGCTCTCAATCCTTGTGAATGAAGTTGTGCACGTGAGATTAAAAACAATAAAATCAATCAAACCGCTGCTCTTCCTTTTATCTTTGCTTTATCCCCTGTTCATCTAGCTAGCAAAGCTGCTGTCTCTCTGATCCTTTCTCTTTCATGTTTTGCCGTTCTTTAGCTGGCTCCCTCCTGAGGTAATAAGCAGGGTGTATGGCTGGGAAGTGCAGACGAGAGGGACTTTCATGTCCCTTGGCCCTGGGATTAGGGTGAGCTGCTCCGGGAAAAGTAATAAAGCCCCCAGCACCTACCGTCTGCTGCTATTGGATCCTGGAATAAAGCCCAGCTCCTGCTCAGCCTGCAAGCCTGGAAAAGCTCACATTTCCTGTATACACCACCACCCTTACATCCAGCTTCTGTTCTGCCTCAAGCAGCAGCACAACCACATGTGGACTCCACTCTTTTGAGCTCTATACATAATCTATAGATCTTTTACATTTTGCATATTATACTGTATTTAGATATAACCTGTTAAAATGTGTGTTAGTTATGAGAAACCATATATGTTTTCCAGGTGCCGAGTGGTCCCTCTAACATGGAGGTTTTTTTTATTTGCTCTTTTCTCTGCTATAGTCCAATACTGCTCATTAAATCTGTATTTTTCATAACTTCATTACTGAAACAAATTATGGAATCAACATTCAGTAAACAATTTGATAAGCAGAAATATATTTATTGTTGAAAACATAAATATATAAATTATGATTCTTGCTGTCGTTATCGAATGGAAGCCCAAAACAAAATGAATAAAGGCTTAGTGATAGCATGAAGGCATTTTCTTTAATCAAATAGCTCTAAGTGTGGTCCCTTGTTTACTGAGAACACTGTTTTACATTGATGTAAATGTGAATGTGAACAGCAATATAAGTGATATAAGCCTTATAAATATAGCACCGGTCAAATGATAGTTAGCTAATACACAGGTGTGTAATAGCTGATGTTTGCAACTCAACAGTAGCTGATACAGCCATGTCTAGTCAAGTTTGTTTTTTTTTATTTGACTTTCACTTGACTCACTTCGCTGTGCATAGTGATGCAGTCTTTTACTTTTGACTGTTAAGAAATCTCAGACTTCCTCATTTGAACAGGGTGGGAGACAAGGATTGTTTTTGCACCGTGTTGGCGTGGTTACACATTCATCACTGTTAGAACCGGTAAGGAAGTACATGCAATTGTTTGTTCTATTAGGGCACAGGTTCAGGCCAGCACTGTGCTGTTTCAGGCCACCTCAGAGCACTCGTCATATGTCCTGATGGTATGTGGCTGTATACGGCGTGAGCACCTTCAAAGGGTGGAGCAATGACAGATTTGTTCTCCTGTCAACAGAGGAGTAAACTCTGGCTAAACAAGTGGCCCATTCATGCACTTGTCGATTTGCTTTGCTCACTCATTCACTCTTTAAAGTGGACTTTGCCCTTCACAAGCACAACATGTGTGTTTGTGAAGCAGAACGGGCGGGCATCTTTCTTATCAACCAACCAAGTGATATGGATGAAAAACAGCCTTGTGGCAAAAAAATTATGTGTGAGTGCACACACACACCCTGTCCTCACACATGCATTCACACTAGAGTTGCTGTAACATTTGTGTATGCTTACCTGATAGGCACGCACACACTCTAATGTGCTGTGTGCATGTTGAGCCACTCGTTTCACAGCTCTGATAAACTCATACACGCACAAGCACATGAATGAACAAGTACTGACAGCCCCTTCTCAATCTATTCCACTTCCTGCCCACATTTCTGCCCCTTTTCCTACGGATTAAATACAGGCATTCAACCACAAAAAATTAAACATAATTCCTGCTTGGATATAAGTAAGCATAGTATATTTCATAACAAAAATAAAGCATCTTCCTGTAGTGACTCTCACATCTCCTCCTTGCACATACATCCAAACCATATACAAGACATCATTCAGATATACTGTAATATAATAAGAAACATGGATGACAAGAATAACAACAACTTTAAAAAATGACTGAGATTGTGATACTGATGGTTACAGTAAACCAGACCACACAGAACTCTTGCATGTATCCAAAATCATACAAACATCTTTTAAGTTCTTTCTTTCTTTTATACTGGAAAAGACAGACATCAAACGTCCACACGTATAAATAGTTTTTAAGTAGCGGCGTATCTTCTGTTTCAGATTTAACTGCACATAGCAGGTGGGTAGAGTCACAGACCACATGGGGTCTCAGGGAAGGTTTCCTCTTTAGTCAGACCAAACATCCAAAGACTTTAAATGTTTGATGCTCTATAGAGAGTCTTTACAAAAACACCCCCATAACTCCATTGTTTTCCTATATCTCGCTTTCTTTCTTCCTGTGTATGCAAGAGTCATTTAAACAGGGAAGGGCACTTTTATGCTGAGCAGCTGGAGGTCATCCACCGCTGTTCTGGAGTCTGAGCACCAGATTCCCACGAAAGTCTGATCCAATTGTTTCATAGCCATTTTGGTTATGTGTCTTCTCCAAACAAAGTCTGTCAAAAAGTTCAACATAAATCCCTTTCATCATCTCCCTTTGGCCTCTTTCTGCCCTGCCCGAGCTCCACAGCATCTTTTACTTTTCTTCTTAATCATCGCAAGGGTTCAGTTTTCTGGGTAACTGGCAGGGGAAGTCATCATCACTGGTTATTGTTTATTTTAAAAGCACCCTTGGCATCTTATTTATTGTTGTTTGTTGTCCACTTTTCAGTCTCATGTCTTTACAGGAAAGTTATTTTTTCAAATGGAGGTTGCACGTCAGTGGGGAAAAGGACAAAGCACGTTTCCTCTTGGTGGCATCCTCTATTTAGGTCCCTCCCACGCTGAAGTCCCTTGTTCTGATTGGTCTCACCTCACATCCACTGTAGGAGGGAAAGCATGGATTACTATCACAATTTTACACACAACCAATGCATTTCAGTGTGGAAAAAACAAAGTATATTTTTGCAATCTATGCCAAACCGCATCAGATGGTTCATGCATTTCAACACACACAAGATCCATAATGTTCTGAATCATGTTTCTCCAGATTTTTAAGAGAGTCATCAAACAAGACATCAACATGGCAGGTAAAGATGTTGTATGCATGAGTTGTTATGTATGTGCCCAAAATAAAGGGCAGAGAGCTGGACAAGAAAACGTTTTCATTACATAATTTTACAAAACACCCTCTCTATCTTAAAGAACTGAGAGAGAACAAATATCAGTGATGATAAAAGCAAGGACTGGGATAAAGGTGTCTGAGAAGTGAAACAATACATACAGTGGGTGGTGTCTTACTGTATAACTCCACAAAAACAGTGCACACAACTACACACAATTCCAACACAATGACACAAAGCAGGTGTATGCAGTGGGCATGCTCAGCAGGCCACGAGATCAACATGCAGCATTAGAGCACAGAGTACATTACTCCTTAGCCCATCCTCTTCTCACACTGATTGGCTGTGAAGCGATTGGTGACAGTGATCGGCAGGCCCTCTCTGCACCCTGATTGGGCCAGTGCAGTGCCAAAAGGTGAGAGGACATTACGGTGCTAAAGTCCTACCTGTTCCCTTCACAGCTCCCCAGGGGACTTTGGGTAATGAGAGCAACTTTATTAGGTTGCCAATAAATCCTTGCTGGGCCTTAGCTTTTTAGGTTTCCTTTTTTTACCTTTAGCCCTACGATAGCCTGAAAACACAAAGTCAGGGAGGGTGGACAGGAAGGAAGGTTAACAGCAAGAAGCAGGGTTTATGATACAGAAAGAGGGACAACAGCCCTGGGACAGAAGCAGAGAGTGCAAAGATATGACACATTATAAATACTTCAGATGTCTTATCAGCACACTTCACAGTGCTTATCAGCGCCCAGGGAGAAGAAGGCTTCAGATCAAGGCACCGGTAGATTTACCTGCTGCCATGGCAAACAGCCTTTGGACACCCTCCCTTAGCAGAAAGTCTTATATATACTTTCACACACATCCTGAAGTAACAATGCGCAAACGCAAAAGGTTTACAGTTTTGCAATAGCAAGCCACCTCACGGGTGTGTCTGTCTGTTTGGGAGCAATTGTGGAAAAAAAGGTCATCCAGGTGCAAAGCCAAACAGCCAGATAGAAAGACTATCAGACAGGCATGAGGAAGGTAGGAAAGCAAGACGTCACATGATGAGGAACAAAGGAACCAAGGACTCAGTCATCAAACATAGCCCCAGAATTTTTATTCTGTAAAAATGCAAGGCATGGACACTATTTGTGATAGTGTACAAGAAATGTACCTGTCTCTGCATCTGAGTGTTCCACCACGTGATGTTGTGATGTGCACACACACTCCAGGTGGTCTTCTAACCGCACAAAGACCTCCTTCAGTTTGGGTTTCCTCCTCACGTACTCCACCTTGGCTACCTGAAGAGAGGAAGAAAGAAAAGATTAGCTATAGAGCTAACTGAGCCATCATTCCTTGTCGATGTGTGAGTGTTGTTGATGAATGCACACACTCGTGGCTTGTCTGGTAGCATCAAGAGGCATAGCGCTGTGACTGATGACTCTTTCATAAACCGATTCATAAAAAACACAGTTGCTTTGCCTTGTTGTGTTTGAAGTGTGACGGCAACATTCCTCACAGGCTGATGCATTAGGTTCCACTTGCTGTGTGCTCTATGGGCTGTTGATCAGGTGTGTAAATACTGAAAACAGTGTATGACCCTTTCCAAGCAAGCTCAAACAATGTGAGAAGAGAGATGGAGGGTAGGGAGGAGTGGTGTTCGCCCTAAGGCCCAGGGAAGGTTTACCCTGGCAGGAGAAAAGAGGCTGGGAGATCCCCCCCTGCTCCAGGGCTGGAGCAGCCACATCCAGACAGACACACACCTAAACTTTAGAGCCTTGTTTTGACATGTAGGATAGTTTTAAACCACATTAATATTTCTTCATGGGTTAGGGAAAGTGTTGCTTAACATATGCATGGATTAAATACAGTTTACATCTAATCTAACCAGTAAAGTCACAAAAAGAAGCTCATCCCGTCTAACAAACACAACAGCACCTCAGGCATTCCTATCCTTCAGTGAAGCTAACACCCTCTCAGTTTAACACAACAGGCTTGACCTCCATTTCCCACCCAACAGCTCATAATGAAAAGGACCAATCCTCAGAGGGTTATGAATAGGCTATGTTGATTAAAGCTTAGTTGGACGCTGAATAGAGAAGGTTGCATGGAGGTTATGATGATCTTGTGTAACACAGGGGAGGTGACCACATGCTTTTCCCTCTCTGATGTGAGTGCCAAGGGCAGGTAACCTCACCATCCACCACTGAGGGCCTGGGGGCCACATGGAAACAATATCCCCTGCTTCACTTATTTTCCTGGTCACCGCACGAGAAAGGATATTGCCTGACAATCTCTCACTTGGCGGTGTTATAAACAACACAGTTTTGCCGTCAGCATGATGGTCACACATGCACAGACAGAGGCTGAGAAGCTGCCTTCCTCTAACCTGTGATGGCAACGCTGGCTCTTGATGTTTGATTAGACATGCAAACAAACATACATATAAATCCCTGTCTGATGCAACAAAGTTTAATGTTGACATTCACACAGTGAGAGTTCCCTCAAGTCAGTGCTGTAACAATGGCTGAGGGGTCATCTGGTGAGGCTAAACTGAGGCAGACACAAATCAGGGACTAGCAGTTTCACCAGCTGCCCCTATGCAACAGTTTCTTTCTATAGAGAAAAGAGAAAGAGAGGGAGTGAAAATAGAGTAAGCAAGCAGAGGAGGTATGCAGTGAGCAAACAGTAGACAATGGTGTCTGGGGTAGTGATGGTGTGTTTACTGTTTTCAGGCCCTGACAGCGCGAGCAGTTGAAAGGGGCGAAGCAGAGAAGAACTGAGAGCACTGAAGGCCGACCATCACTCTCATTAGGGAAGAGGGTGTGTGAGTGTGTGCATGTGTGTGCGTGTGTGACTCTGTGTGTGCATGTGCAAACAGAGGGGGTTATTTAAGGAAGGGGGAGGAGGGACTGACCACAGTCATGACTAGCATTAGATGGAATTCATGTGTTACCTATTAACATTTAGCTTTCGGGTTACCCGCTGCTGAACATTGTTATTATAGTAACATGAAAAGGAGAGATTGAGATGTTATTTATTGTTATCTACCAAAACTGACAAAAATTTCCCAGAAGATCACTGCTAATATTTCATCAAATTAGCGACTGATAAATGGGAAAGCAGGGGGAAGACAGATTGAAGATGCAGCTGTCTCCGCAGACAGCTCTGTTGCCATTGGTTACAGAGCTATTTGGCAGGATGGGGGTTCAGAACAAACCAGCATAAAACCAAAAAAGATGGCCATGTATGGCACTTACTACAGAGACTGATCAAATGACTAACGCACACAAATCCAGACTCCTTTGGCCAAACAGCTATTGACAGAAGGATGAAGCAATAAGCCACCTTGATGAGAAACCCAGGTTGTAGGTTTGTCTCCATGGATAACATTTCCTGCAGGAGCTGCAGTGAGTATGTATAACTATGCTACATAGTACTTCTCAATCAGCCTTTTCCCTGCCCACTTTGTCAACACAGTCTCTGTTTCTCCTTACATCTTGTTTCCGGTTTCTTGTGTTATGGGAAAGTGTTGACACTTCAGGAATTACAATCTTCACTCCTACAATTTTTCCACTTTAGATCCATTAGAATTTTGCCTTCATCCATTTTTAGCCACTTCTTCACTTCTGTACAAAAACCAGCTTACTATCCAGAGTCAATGACTTCTCACATAAAACATACATCAGAAAGAGACCCCCATGCTATGACGAGGGGCCCCACACGCTCTTTGTATAAATCAAACCACTTCAAACTCCCCAGAAAGCCTGGGCCCTGAGAAACAGTTCTCTGAGTGGCTGTGGAATGATATCCGTGAGGGTTGGGGTGAGGCAGGGGCTCTGGGAAGTGCACCCCCTCGGTTTGTCCTCAGTGTGAAGTTGACCGTCCCATTTGGGTTAATTGGGAATTCCCTGAACATAAAGCACTGATGAGCGCATGATGGAGGGGAAAGTTTTACTCTGGCCTTCCAAAGAAAACACAACAGGGATGTAGATGTGCACCATGGGGGATCATGAGCTGGAGACAGAATCAACCATAAATAAATAAAAATGTATGTTTGGAGAATGGAGGGGTGAAAGGAGGCAGGGTGGGGTGGCAATTCATCTGTCAGGAGGGATATTAGGCAACGGAGACACTTTAAGCTTGTTCCCAGGAAAAAAAAGAGCCTTTGTTGAGATGCTACCACTGTGGTCAAGTGGAAGAGAGGTGGGGAAAGTTCTCGAGAGAAGTATGTAAAAACTGTTTGATTATCTGCAGAGGGAGACAGAAAACCACAGAAGATGCAGAAGTGAATACCTGCTGCTGCCCTCTGCTTCAACCCCCAGCAACACACACACACGTACACACTTGGGGCAACAGGTGGAAGGGGTTATCACAAGGGGTGTGTGGAGAAAAGAGGAAATAAGGAGAACATTTATCATGTCGCTCACAGCATAGTAATGCAATAAAAAACCTTCATGGCACAACACACTCTCTGAACCTATATCACACACACACACACACACACACATACATATCAGTTTATCACCAGATGTGAATGTCTATATGACTCTGCCCACATCGTGTGCTGTGCTTCTTTTCCCACATAGACAAAAAAAAGTATTATCAAATATCAGATATCAAAGTATTCAAAGATAAATAGGACTGAGACTGACAGAGGAGTAAAATTAGAAAGTGGGAGATGGTTCTGCTGCAGGAGAGAGACGGAAAGAGCGAGGAGGGAGTGTACAACTATTTCACATAACAGACAATCAGACTCCAAGACTGAGGGGGACTTCTGAGTGGAGAAGAGAGGTGGAGGAGGAGGATGAAGTCAGAGGGGAAGAGCGAAAGGGAGGATAGGAAAGAAGGAGTGAAGGAAAATATAGAAGTGCAGTAAAATATGATTAAAATAAGGTTGCTACTTTTCCTGTATGAGCTGATGCATTCCAGCCGGTGCAGCAGTAGCCAAACTCTCCAGCTTCTGGCTTGGACGGGACGCTCCCATGGTCTCTGACCTGCTCCATATCCCCCGTCGTGCACACCACACATATTTACAGACCCACACAAACTCACTCACCCTTCTTCATTTAGTAAAAGAGCTGAGTGAATCAAAGGGAAAATAATTCACAGCTGCAGGGGACTTCAAACAGGGAGGCCCCTTATTCCCATCCACCCCCTCCTCACGTAATCCACAGGACCCTTCAGACAATCATAAATCATGCTCACTGTATCACCGTCGTACTGTCTTTTATTTATGAAACACCCCGTAAATCAGCATCCCACACAACTACAGCTACTGCTTTCCGCAACACCCAGATCTGACCCACTGTCACTGAGGTAACCATAAGTGTGTGTGTTTGTGTGTAAGGGACGAGGCTGGGGCCAGCGCAGAGAGATGTGTGGATCCCCACACTCAGCGCTGTGGCTACATCCGCCTGGCCTCTGTCAGCCTCCACTTTGATCCAACAGCCATCAACACTTCATTAGTCTGCGGCCCATCTTCCTCTAGCTGCAGCCTCACACAAACGACCTTGTCCCTACACTGTGGTGGGGGAGTTCACATAGCATAGAGCGCTCCTTCCCTCACACACACGCACACACACACACACACACACACAAAACAATCTCCTTGGATTTACACATATGTGCACTGACAACCCTGTCTGACCTCTGCAAAATATGCCATAAAAAGTTTTCAGCTACTAAACGAAACCAAATGAGAGAAGCTGAACTGTGTTTTTGGCAAATTATGCTATGCTGATTAGATGATGGCACCTCATGAATGCAAAAGGGTTAGTTCTCATGTTTTGCTTCTATTTTTACCTTTTTGGCAACCCCATAAATAAAAGATTACAGAAATACCATTTACAGCAGATAACACTGTAATTTTGCAATTTTTTAAATTAACTGGTGGTCGGACTCAAGGCTATAATTAGCAGCTCATTTATGCTTTCTCTATATTTTTCTTTTCACTTTTCATTATTAGGTAAAGTACTCCATGAACTGTAATTGAAGTAATACGGGGAACTACATAATCATGCAGCAGAAAGCACAAGTAAACTTTTGGATTTTCTGGATTACTATAATTGTACCACAATCTAATCACAAATATCGCATGTAGTCATTTCTGTATCTACTTGTTTGTGAATGAATAGGGATAATTTAATGAGCTTACAGACCAAACGTACTGTAGAAGCCTTAGGAGATAATGAATGGGAGGGTGAGTGACAGCTCTATTCTTTTCCTATGTCATGCTATATTTACTCAGCCAAATAGGACGAACAAACAGGGAGGCACTTAGATTCACACACAGACAAATTCGTGCAGTAAACTGATGTGCAAAACCATCCAAACGTGTACATGCATGTGGCAGTAACGACCTAAACTCTTGTGCTGCAGGAGCCACACACACTTTTTATACTATCTCCACAGTCCTGCCTGTCCAAAATCACCTGTTGATTTATGGCAAGTGAGTCCGTCTAGCAAGCCTTGGGGCCAAAAGCACAGAGAAAACCAATATAAATACTGGATACAGCTGCAGCTGTCAGCTGACAGAGAGAATAAATATGAAGTAGAACACAGGAAATACAGGAGAGATTATGAAAAGAGGTGAAAAAGAGAAGAGACAAAAGAGTGAAGAGTGGAGAGGAGTTGGAAGGACAAAGAAAGAATTGTCCTTGTGTCATTGAAATGCCAAAGATTTGCTGCTATATGTAGTTTGTAACAACTCTAAGAATGCTTTGATAAAATATCACTGAAATGTTCTGTGATAAAACAACCAGAAGAAATGAGGAGAAGGGATCATTTCATTGGAGAGCCAAGATGCTAGGGAAGGGGGGAGTGAATATGGTGTCACTGAAAGTACGAAAGAAGGTGGGGGTGAAGGAGGAGTTAAAGGAATGCCGGGACGATAGAGTCTGAATACATAAAAACATTTGCTCATTAGGAATTCTGTTTGCCGGTCTCCTCTGCATGTCTCCCCAACCTTTCTGTCTGTGTTTCTCTTTCCATTTTTGCCTTAATGTGTTATAAATACTGCACTATCTCTGATCCTAACCCTAACACAAGAACAACTATGCAATGTAAACTACATGCACACAAAGTTTCAGAGACTTATCAGTCATAGTCCAAACGGTAAAAGACGTTAGAAGGAGACAGAATGAGAGGGGATACATGGAATCCCAGAAAAAGCTGTGTGTATTTAAGATCTCTTTTCCTTCCTCAGGCCAGTCCTATGTAAAACATTTTTTATTACCCCACTACTTAACAGGACAGGCTTGTACAGTACAAGGCCTGCACAGACCCGTTCTTTTTGGGTCCATACCATGAAAAAGGAAAGAGGGAAAGAAAGAGAAAAAAGGGAATAAATAAATAAAGGTGCAATTTGGACAAATGCATAGTGGCATGAGATGGAAAGAAACACAGTGAACGTGTTCTTTTCCCATCCTTGGCCAGCAGAAGGAAAACAGGTCAGACCCAGGGGTAGACATGCAACAATTTTAGCTTTCTAATAAACGAAGGGAGAAGCACAAACTGAACTCCTATTCAGACTAAGCGCTGAGAGGACGGACAGAAAAAAAAAACTTGGCATGAGACAATGTTTCTCACACACAATGTGGTGAATGTCTGCTAACCGTAGCGAGCCCTGACAGATGACCTTTCCAGTGATACAACGCCCGTCAGCCCCCTCTCCCAGCTCCCACTGGAACCACACGGAAAAACGGCCCTGAGAAACCCTGCCCACCTCGCCTGAAGGTCCCTCTTCAGTCTGTGTGCTCGTCTTGTCCTCAGTGTCATGAGGGGGACACGGCCATGAGTCGCATGGATCACAGAATTCCTGGAATAACTGAATCAAGTCTTAGAGTGACTTCTCCACCAGCGTCAGTGTTTCTCCACCCAGCTTCATCACTGTGATCACAGACATAGCTCCTATTGAGGATGACAGGCAGCGACTGTCTGGCAGACGGAGAGACAGACGAGGTTGCGTGCAGACAGATAGATACACAGGGTGTGCTGTATATCAGAGCTTGACTATTGGTGTGAGTCAGCATTTCTGATTTAAAACTCTGGTGCCCTGTGTCGTACAATGGCCATCCTGTCTGTGCTGCCTTAGTGTCTTAGAGACTCTACGACTACAAGCCTGTCAGAGACTATGTCCTCCTACTCCATGACCTGTGCCAGTGTGCCAAGGAAAAGAGGCAGCAATAAGTTGGGCTGGTATTTATTTTATTACTTTGCTTGTCCATCAAAGCGGCATCTACAAAGACCTGCACGAGGAACAGAGTGGAAGCAATGTGTCGGTGCCCATGGCCAGGCAAGATCACAATGATTAAAGAGAAAAGAGAATAGAGTGCAGAGATAAACTCAAAAAGAATCACAAACACAGTGTTCCAGGCTATCCTGTTTATCCCCCAGTTGTCTCTGACTCTTACAGAACAGAGCACATAACTCCCATACCTCTAAACAGAGCTATGCACCAGCTAACAGGCTGTAATGTAAATATAACAGAAATACTACTCAGCTCCAGCCAGGGTGTCTCCTCTGATCCTGAACAGAAGGACATGTTTTCAAGCTACCAATACCAACAGTGCAATCCCCTTCAATCCCTCTCTCTTTCTCTTTGTCACCTTGTCTCCTCCAGGCTCCTTGCTTCCAGAAAAGACAAAAGGCCAAACAAACTCAGAGTGGAAGAAAGGCTGTGCAGAGGCCAGTGACACTCAGACATTCTCAAGATACAGGAGACTCTTTCTGTCGCTCTCTTGCTCTGTCGTATATCTGGCAGGAACATCCCTCTCTTCGACAGATGTCCTGGCTGAAGGTGCCAACAACCCGCCCTCCATGTCCTCTCTCTCCCCCTCTCTTCATACCTCCTGCTCTACTGGCATAGCCACTCTGGCCTCTCGCCAAGAGCAGAATAGAGTGATGAGAAGTAAGGGTGGTGATCGGATGAAATGGAAGGAGAGGGAAAGGGCCACGGGGGGTTCGCTGCCCACTAGTTGAGAGGAATAGGAGAGGGCTATGGTAGGAAAGAAGTTTAAAGGAAAGCAAGTTAAGTCAAACTTGTGTAGTTACTTACCTGGTGAGAGTGTGTGTGTGTGGATTGTAACTGATTGTGTGTAGATACATGTGTGCTTTTTACAGTCAACTGCAGATAGTTGCAGACAATCTATACTGTGAGTGTGTTTGCCTTACCTTAACTGTGCGATGGTGCTTGCGAGATGGGTGACAGCGCATGTTGCTGGTGTTGCAACAGCCCGTGCAGCGTTTCACCTCCACACACGGCGGCCATATCAGGAAGTTGGCAGACGTGGGATCCACCTGGCTCCTGGGGATCTCGTAGATCACCGTCCGTGTCTTACACACCGCCGGGACCGCCTCCTCTACTGGAAGGGAGACACGGGAAAGGGAGAGTTGAGTCAATGTGTTTGGTCTGCGTCTGTGTTCAGTGACACATTTTCCAAATGCAGACACGTGCTAATGTATTGTTGTAATCTGCCCGTCTCACTTCCAGTTGCTTCATACATTCCTTTACTGCTAATTATTTGATGACTCAGGTGATGAGGGAGCTCTTTGCCTTACCTCAGGTCATACCCATCTCTTTAAGTCTGTTAAGAATACAATATATCTCAAAAGCTGATCTCATATAAGCTAAGGAGCTAGGGGATCAAGTTGGTGAGACAGAAAGAGAGTGCTCCTTTGTTGAGAGCCCTCAGTGGGGTTAATGCAGCATAGTAAAAGGAGGAAGCATTAATGTTAGATTTAAGGCACTGACAGGCACTCAAGATGTGACAGATAGTGTACAGATCCAAGATACCATTATGTCGTAAAGATGATATGGTCATCATATACAGAACATGACGGCTTTTGTAGACAGCTGCCAAAATGGTATACTGTACCATGCATTCATGCTACAGAGCACGTGCTTGAAATATGACCACTTTATGGAGCAGTGGTTTAAATGCTGCGCTGCTGGGAGAGATGTAAAGAACTTGCAGCCAGTCCTAACACACACATCACACACTACATGGTATTCTCCACGCCTCGATCAGATATCGTACCGCACGGCGTTTTATGAAGAAATCTGACTGAGAGCCCAGGCGAGCTGCAACTTGAACCCTGAATGTCTGGAATTTCCACGCTCAAGGATATATTTCTCTCCTGACGCGTGTGTCTTAGATCTGCAAGCATCTGGCCAATTAAAAGGCTTCATGTCAGACGTCCTTTTTAGCCTCACATGCCAGACTTGTTTCTCATGATTCCTTGATTGCCATAAATACTAGGTAGATGTCTTCATTAGGGGTCTTTATATCCACAAAATGCAGTATAAAAGCCACTAAGTATTAACTTTGTTTGAAATTAGCGTAAAATGATGGGTTTCATCTCCTGGGAAGAACTCATACGGAATGACATGGGAAATATTTATGACACGTTATTTTTAGGTCATTATGTCACTTCACTGTAAGTCGTTGTGCCAAGTTGTGATGTATAGTGCCAAATGTAATCATGATGCAAGCATATAGTATTCCTTCAGTCTTACCAATGCTCCTCTTGCGTCTACTGTGGAGCTGGGAGCTCTTCAGGTCATTGTAGTAACCGGGATGGTGGGAGTAGTTCTTATGGTGGGTTTGGTGGTGGTGGCGCTTGGGCTCCTCAATAACATCGTTTCCCGTACCTCGTCAAAACAGAAGGCAGCCGTTATAATAATGTCACACAGAAAAGGAGCAAACACAAACATGAAAAGCTTATTTAACCAATAAACCAACTATGAGTCTGTAACCACCAATGCAGCTTTAACAACACTAAATGACTGTGGTGGGTGGTTTGCTGGGCCTCACCAGCAGCCTGTATGCAACCCGCTATTGATGTTTTATATACTTGTCCACAAGAAACAATGTGTTGGTTAGTCACGTGACCATAATGAGATGGTAACTACCTACTGGCTTCTTTGTGCTATATGCAACTGCAATTCCCTGAACGCTTAGGGTTTCCTCAAACATGGTGGCTGGCAGGTGGGTAAGCAGGGTGACTGCTGATGATGTCACACATTAATGTAAACAGTCCAGAGTACACAGGATACAGACAGGAGGCACAGTTTGACTCAGACCTCTGTGTAATGCCAAGCTTCGTGTCTCAGCGCCACTCACTCATTTGGCTGAACTTTCCCAGCAGGAATAAAGTATTTTGATGCAGGTTAGTCAGCAGCTCCTTCGAAAACAACCCGTTTTCACACACACAGTGGTCTCTAAAGCGGTCATTTGACAGGTGGTACTCAGCTGCCATTATCCCTGTGGGTAATTAGTGGTTTTGTGTCTCTTATTTACCTGAAAATGTTTGCTTTCTCAATTATTCACTGACTTGGAAAAGTACATGTTTGGTTGTGCTACAGTGTTAACTGCTTAAATCTCACCAACTCCAGTCTAATAAAGCCAGCTCAGCTTATTCACAGTCATGGTCATCTGATAAAGCTGGCTTGTTTTGGTCCACACCCAGAATATGAGGTAGATTACAGAAGAAGCCTGAGCAGCAATAAAACGATAAAGCTTGTTCGCAGCATACTGCCCTTTCTAAAGGAACAGTCTGAGTGTTTGCTAAGTGGGTGGGTCTACGTGTCTGTAGGTACAGCACACCCACCCACCAGGCTAACACAGTTCTACACCTGTACACTTAACATAAACATGCATTCAAGACTACGCAAACTCCCTTTGTTATCCTACACAGAATACTAAAACCCAGAGTACACCAGTACAACAAAGCTCAGACACATACTAACACATTCCACTCATCCACTTCCTTTGTACACCTGAAGAGATTTCCTCTGTCTATACTCTCCACTTTTGGGTTGGTTGTTTATTTGCTTTTGGAAGCTTTCTTTTTCCAGGTCTGTGAGGTGCCAACACCAGTATTGTCTTATAACACCAGTAAGAGTTTAGGGAATTTCCCTCTAATCTGTCATGCAGTCCATAAAACATCAAGTGACCCACAAGTCCTTAGAATGGAAGTTCTGACTGCAGCCGCAGTTTGGAGTTTAGCAAAGGACTATGTCACATACATTCTCCACTCAATGATGTGCAGACACACACTGATTGTAACATCAGGCTACTTTTTCTACCCAACAACCTTTTAACACTGTAGGTCACTGACAGATCCCCGCTGTGCTTTCTCGCATGCACCATACTCCTCTCTTCATCTCCCCCTGTCAGAAGACAGTAGTGAGAGAGGGCGTCACACCGCTGGATACCCAGAGGCAGTTCATGTCAGAGCTGACAGCACAAAGTGAGGGAAGACACAATAAAATGCCCTTTTTGTAGTTTCTTTCTTTACACTCAAAATGAGGAGCAATGAAAAGGTGATCAGGCGTGAGGATGCAGGAAAAAAAGTAGGAAAGAGACAGACAGAATAAGTACGGGTGTTAAACAGAAAGGTGGACACAGGGAAAAGTAGAGTGAAGGGTTTGTGCCTCTATTGGCTCCAGGTGAGTAGGTAATAACATGCCTAGAGTATCATCGAACTGAGACAAGAGAAAACAGCACAACAGACAGTCTGTAATCATGAATCAGCCTTTCAAGACTTGTAAATTACTTCCTCCATTAGCCGGAGCCTCAACCCCCTCCCTTTACTCCTCCTGCTCTTTCTTTCTCCCTCTACAAACAGACAACATGTTGTTGACTTGTAATATGTGTCTCACTAATTCTCTCTCTTTCCCCTCTCCATGTTTTACATTTGTAAGTATTAGTTTATGTCTGGCAACAGGTAGTCCCAGATGAAGTCACTCAGGAAACACAATAGCTTTGTTTTTGAGATTGTGTAGGTTCATTGGAAAAACAGCCAACTATACAGGAGGTACATTTGTCAGAAACAAAGCAGATTGCACAACAATGTTCAGCCTTTCTGAGTCAAGCAGGAATACAACCTCCAGTTTTTTCTGCTCCCTCCTCCACCTTTGCCCTGCACCGAGAGTCAGGTTCCCTTGTCTGTCAAAGTCCTTCACTGAGAGAGATAAGAGCAGGCAAGTACGGGGGGCACCCGAAGAGGGAGACAGGGCTAGAGAAGAGGAAAAGCGAAGACGGGAGCACCTCAGGGGCCAAACTGCAGACTTCAATGGGGTCATCTCATCTATCAGTCAGACACTACCCTCGCAAGACAAGACGGTCAAAAACAAATGCAAGCCTGCACTAAACCAAGCTGCAATAAATGACACACACAACCATTGGATAAGCGTCACAGGCCTTTCCAATATCCTGACACATCTGTCCTTACAGGCTGAATTATAAAGTCATCCTTCCAGACACTGAGATCTCAGTGCTTTAAGGACAAAAACACTAAATAATCTATGTCTAGATCATTAAAACGCTAAGAGACAATAATTGTCCTACACCATGTGTGACATCAGTCATTCCAGGTGCCAAGATATCAACAAAAACACCATGGCCTTTCCTTTCACTTTTCCTAGTTGACAGGTTATGCCACGTACAGTTCAGCCTATATCAGTAGCTTTACTGTCCTGGACATCCGCAACAAAAGCCCTGAAAATACCCCTCTGACTGGCGTCACAGGTCTTTTAATGGCCTGGCCAGGGCCGCCAAGCTTGCCCTCAGACAGATTTATGTCCTCGTAATAATAATCAGCCTACTTCTGTTACCCTGTGAAACATTCCTCTGTTTGAAGAAAGACATGTTCATTCAATTATAAACACCTCTTCTCATGCTAGAGGCACTCCAGGGATCTATTCTGGGCTCAGAAGAAAAAGTGCGCAGATCACTGTTGTGATGTGCAGGATAAGAATAAATTAAATATAATAATCACGGGGAGCTATCAGTCCTAATTAATATGTCCATCAGAAAAGCAATCATGAGGTTATATGGAAGAACACTCGAGTGAAAGACTGTTCCAGTGTTGCCGAATAAGTTTGGAGTTTGCATGCAGTAATCTGGGGACTGTTATAACGCATTCAGTAATCACCTATTTCCATCGACAAATCTTTAAAGGAGTCTTGAATTTGATATATGGCAACAGCCTGTGTAAATAAAGGCTCATGTGAAGGCAAACAGCTTCTTCTAGCGCACGTCTGTAACTCAATCTAAGACAGTGCGGGACAGACTAGTCCACCCACCACAGCAGAAGCAGCAACTCAGAGAAGCTGGAGCAGAATAAACCCACCTGAGCTGCTGACCCTGTTTACAAGTCACAGTCTGGTTGCTGTAAAGCCAGCTTATTGCAGCTGCTGTGTGAATATGCACAAATAAATGTCTGCCAGTGAAAGTCCATCTTTATCACATGTGTACTGTAAATACACCTATCATAGTTACTACTTTATCATGCACGCAAGGGTTGCACTTGGCAGCTCTCTTTTGGAGCACAGATAGCTCAGCAATTCCCTGCAGTGTTGTTAACGTGTGGTTTGAGCTTGAATTTAGGAGCCAAAGTGCAGCTGTGTTAGTACCACCCTTTGCTGTACGACAATACCAATATCACACGGGAACAACAAGGTCGTTATGATTAAAAATAAAACATTACTGATAAAAGTATCAAGAGGCAGAATTTACCTACGGAGTCAATCTCCAGTAGCCGCTGGAGGTCGCTGATGCTGTGGATTTCACTGTGAGACAGTCTGTCTATCAGCTCCTGGGGAAACTCCACTTCCTTCAGGGGGCGGAGGGCACAGAAATCAAACAAGAGCGGAAAGTTAGAGAAGTGTCGGGTCAGTGGCAAAACGTTGTGTAATTGTTTGTCTGGATAAATAAACGTGATGAGTTTGAACAGCCACCAGGAAGATCAGTGCCAGAACAACTTTTCAGCTACACGCCAACAGGCAAGCAGGTCTGTTCAATTGCTGTACATTCCCCTCATACATAAAGCAAGTGGCCCTTGAAAAATCATGCAATTTTAACATATTATGTAAAGCAGCTGCTGCATATCTGAAGGATAATAACATTTTTGGCTGGTGGATCAATAAGAATAAGCGCTTTTAGGACATTTTCATTACTTTCATTAATGGTAGGAAGCTAATTAGAAAAAATAATCAATATTAAGCTTTGATGCGTAATTAAACACTAGATTTCAATAATCCTCATGGTGACTTGTGTTGCACTGCTGCTCCTCTTCCTCTGCTAATGTGCGGAACGACATAAACCTGTTTTGCACAGAAGCTCGCCTCACTTTGCACTTGTCGCGGTCCTGCGACCCCTCAAGTTGATCAAACCGTGCAGGCTTACAGGAACACCGGCTATTTATATCACCCAGAGCGCTTAGCACAACCAAAACGTTTGCCCACTTGGCTCGGGCTACGAACAGATTTGGCACAAAAGCCAAAAATAACTGCAATATGCGTCCAAGTGCAGAAGCGATTTTGATTATCATAAGCTCGCAGTCACAGCTCCACATGGTAACTGGAGCTGGTGTGCTGTTTGTTCATCCAAAAAATGAATTCATATATTCACCGTGTCCCTTAAATAGCCTCTTAGTCTAAACTAACTTCAGTATGTTTCTACAATACGGATCGAGTTTAAATGAATTCAAATGAAAAACTGCTTTAAATTGTTTAGTGTGTCTTCATAATCTCATCTTCACGCATAATTACAGACTTTAGCTTGGAGCTGTTGCTCTGTAGTTTTCTTTCTCTGGGCATCAAGTTGCGGTGCACTGTGTAGGTGAATTACGCGCTCTGTAGCACTGCGCACCCAGGATAATAACCCGCACCACTGTGTGTGACTCGGGGCCAGAGGGGCACAGTCTCTCCGGCTCCGTGCCTCCCTGACTATGTGGAGTCCCGGTAACTTTACCTCAGCGGTGACCAGCAGCAGGTACGTCGTCCACAGCAGGGTGTAACAAAGTGCGGCTCTCATCTCCCTTTAATTTAGAATGAGCCCCAAACAAGAAAAAGATGCTATTCTGTAGGAGCCGCAGTGTCGCTCCTGGCCCCAGAGGGTCCACAACCATCCCCTCACGGAGGGAAACCGGGGTGTCAGAGCTGCTCAGAGGGCTCCGTCAGACTCCGCGCTGCACTTGTCTGTAACTCTGAAAAGCTAAAGAGCCTGGAAGGTGACTCTTGTTATTCACACTGGACTGCGTCCTCTTGAACGAGCACTGCGCGGCAGCTCGACATAGCTCCTCAGGCGCAAGTGGGACAATCCCAAGAGACAACCCTGACACACATTGCACTTGTCCTTCACCCTCTAACGAACAGGCTTTAAACTTTAGCTCTGAATACTGAAATACAGAACCACGACTTTGGAGAGCGTTGGAATTAGAAATAATTGCGCACGACTATTTTTCTATAACAGTCTTTAATACTCCTAAACGAATATAATCCAAACGAACATATCCTCTCAGAAAATCACATGGGAGAAAGTTGTCCGTGTTGTGCTCTCCAGAGCCTGTCTTGCAGCGGTCTGCACAGCTCCTTGGCTGAATGGAGTCAGAGCGCGTCTGAGCCGCTGGATATAGAGCCAGCAGATCTGTGCCCGTTGCGCCTCCCCTCGCAATTTGGCGATCGTGCATCTACTCAGTTGAGGGGAGCTGGTTGGCTGGTTGGATGACTTAAGACTCAAGAGCATGTCCCCATCCCCCCTCGGTGTGCGTGTATGCGCTTCGACAGAGAGCCCATTCAGAGATCAGGCTGTAATCGATATTGATTATCGCTGATATGAAAGGATGAAAAACTGACTAATGGGTTTGGATAATGTGAGACAAAGGGATGAGGATACTTATGATAATTAGATTTCATTCTCAAAGTGTTCAAAAACAGGAATTTGCTGAATAAACAGAATGTGAACTACTTGGCCACACTACTAGAAAACGACAATGTTCAGTATCGTGGCACTGATGATGATGTTGGCTCGTGATGTTTCATGATGAAGAGGAAACAACACAAGTTCTCTTTGCGCTTTAACGCAGAAGAGCGCACTTATGTATCATATGTGTGCAAGTAACGTATCTGTTAATGTATTCAAAATGCGTCGGGGCATGAATGTGGCACACAGGAAGCAACTAGTTAACTGCAGGTTAAAAACAGGCTGGTCCTAACTTGTCGTGAGGAAGCTGGAGGCTGTGCGGCGCTGCTGTGCTGTGCTGTACTGGGAGGTCTGGGAGTAGAGCCTGGGGGCCTGATAAACGAGGCCCACAGGAGCAGAGGCGCAGGCAGAGGCAGCGTGCGCACACACTTTATCAGCCAGAGGTGACAATCAGCACGAAGCCATAGGTCAACCAAACAGGTGGGCTGCCCTCCACCTTGTCCATTCAGCTGGATCGCACAGCCTGGCCCGAGGGCGTTATGACTGCACTGCACAGAGAAAGCACTGAAGCAGCTGGTGGAGAAATTAATGTAACTATTTTAATAGGGTAGTGAAGTTCATTTTAGGATGGTACCAGCGCTGTAAAATGGCTTCTACCATTAAAATTCCTTCTGCTAAAGCGATTTGTGTGACACGTCTCTCCCAGTGTGGCTTCTTTTTAAATTTTAATTCAGCAGTTTAGCATTCATGAGTAATTATGTGATGCTATGGCAAATATTCTTCACGCTGATCCACTGGTGGTAACAGCCCCACAGCGTGTCATGGTTTTAACACAGGTCAGCCTCCGTGGCTGGATGCGCTCACTGAAATGAATGAATCATCTTTCTCTGTGAATACTTTGCATGATGGTGGCGAAGAGGGAAGAGGTGAGAGAGCAGACCAGTAGGAGAGAGAGATCTGTCAGGTGAAGAAGTTAGTAAAGGGAAAACATAGCAAGTGAGGATGATGAAGTGAAGTCTGGTTCATTTCAGTGTTTGTTTTGTGTTATTATTCTAAAACTGTTTACTTTAAGCAAGATTAGCATTCAGAAAAAATCTTAACCTTGAACTTCAGAAACCAGGAGTGACACGGATGGACTGGTGGTCGTACTGGTGAGTGGGAAATTCAATTCAATTCAATTTTATTTATATAGCGCCAAATCACAACAAAAGTCATCTCAAGGCACTTTACAATGTAAGGTTTAAGACCTTACAATACCACAAAATAATAAGGAAAACCCAACAAATCCCCCTTGAGCAAGCACTAGGCAACAGTGCAAAGGTAAAAACTCCCTTTTTAAGAAAGGAAGAAACCTCCAGCAGAACCAGGCTCAAGGTAGGCGGCCATCTGCCTCGACCGGTTGGGGTGAGTGGAAAGAAAGAGAGAAAGAGAGAAAAGAACAGCAGATCATACAACCAATAACAACAAATAAAATGAAAACGTTGAAATAAAGAAGAAAAAACAGCAACTGTTTCCCTCTGAACAGAAAATAGAAAAAGAAGCAGCACTGAACTCATATCTAAGAGAAGAATAAATTAAAACAAGACCAGAAGTCATTCTCTCTTTCCCTCGAACTCATTTTTCCTGCATAAACTATTAGGCAACATGTTTACTGGCAACTGAAGTCTGTGTATCTAACAACATTAACCCCATTAAATGGTTTTATAGATGCTGCTGCACAGTAAATCTAGCCATAAAGACGCTGAGGATAGGTCGTTCTCTGGGTGAGCTGATGACTCCCGTCCGCCCCCCCCCGGGCCACACATAGTTCCCAGTGAGAGAAGTGTAGAATAAAAGCTGGGAATTTTTTAAGAATGTGGTGGATATGAGTTGCACAGCCTTTGGGGGATTAGAGCGTTCCTCTAAGTTTGGATAAAGTCTGTGTTCTTATCATCAGTTTCCACAGTAGGTAATGTAGAACATGATAAGGAATATTGGCCATGTGAGCCCAAATACTGTTTAACATGGGACGAGAAACTAAACTGCGTTTTATAGTCTGGAGTTTGTTTTATAATCAGAATAAAGAAGGAAAAAAATAAAGTTCAACGGCTTTATAGAAATACTACAACCTTTTACAAGGTAGATACGTGGATTTAATCATTATCCCTGACGTATTGAAGACCCTGTGAGGTCAGACCTGATTCATCTGATATGTGTTTTAAACAATCTTCCAATTAAATGGTACCGTAAAATATATATCTTTCTTTGTGCATAAAATGTTTCTTTCCTCTTGAGTTATTTTATTATCCATATAATACTATCCCGACACCAGTTGGATATGCTCAGAGTAAAAGATCTGTCAGTTTAGTCAGCATTATAACACACATTATCATCCATAATATAATCTCAACATGATCTCAGTGCAGGTGAACTCTGAGCAAAGAATCTCACACTTCAGTGTGCTGGGGAACCATAAAAAGATAGCTGAGCCGACAATAGAAACTCAGTATAATGATAGCCACATATTCACAACGCTTAGGACTGCTATATTTCCTTTCCAAACTATTTTATTACATATTTTCCATTGGGCATCCCCATTCTATGACACCTCATAATGTCAAAGATCAAGTGGATTGCCTTGCAACAGAGAAACAAACACAGATTTTAACTTGGTGTTTCCCCAAGCGCCAACCAGCCATATCACTCATGAGTCACAGACAAAAAGCGCAGGTCCTTTGTAGACTACAGAGAGATCTCCTCCCTCCTCTTCAGGGTAGAATTAGGCTCCACTAACTGAAGCCCTAACTAGCTCATCAGTGTCTATTATGACAAAGTTGATTCCATTAGTGGGTTATGTCTTGTTGTTTTTAGTGTGAAGCTCTGTGTTATTTGACACTGGAGCATATCTTCTAATAGGCTCATTAGAAACAGTGGTAACATTTATGGTTGGGTTACTCATGTGAGCACACACACTTACACGGGTAAGTAATTCAGGTGAAGTTTCCCAGGAGCAAAGGTACATTCCAGAGGTGGGTAGCAATATAGATTGGACTTGGAAATTATCCAGAGCAGAGTGCATATCCAGGCCAACCTCTACACGCATAAACAAGCGGTCGCAGAGTGCACATACACGCATTCACACATAGAAGGACTGAAACACACACTCTCACTGCTTGTTCAATGAATATTAAGCAGTGGAGGGAGGCCAAGTACAGCAGCCATACGTCCAACTGGTCCTAGAAGCAGCTGCTCTTTTATAGGGATGATTACCGGCAGCCATTTACAGGCCTTCATCTCTCTAACATGTATAGCAATTTCCCAGCACCCCTCTGGACCCTTTTTCCTATAGATGTGCAGTCATTCAGGGGCACAATGACCAACAGCTCTTTCATAAGTCACAACTGTGCACGAAGTCACATAAATGCACAAAGCTGGTTGTACAGCATACGCAAGGCAATCTTCCAGCTGCAACACATTATACATTTTAGAAGCACACTTCAGTTGTTAAGGGACTGCGGCATCCTCTCTGTGTGATCTCCACATCTGTCAAACTGTGGTTTACTCTTGTCATAACTCTACCTTGACTTTTTCACTCTGTACTCTTCCATGAAAGCCATCCTTAGAGATCTAGAAATAGGTGTTAAGGAGAAATGACACCAAAGAGAGAAAATACTGGGAACACGCTGGAGGAACTCAGAGTGTGCTGAGTGAGTGTGTTTGTTGTATTCACATTCCTTTCACAGCGTCCACATCCAGCTCCTAAAGGTTCCGGAGTTTGACTTCGTCACTTAGGCCATAGACTGGATGGACTGATGGAGCTGTGACTGCAGCTTTTGACCATAACAGAAACCAAACCTTAGCTTGGGGTAGGAAACCACACGTGCATTCTCTCATTTACTCACACACAGATTGTATATGTGGGAACTCTAACACTTAGACTTACACACCTGCAATCTCTCATGCACAGTCTTCAATTTCCACAAATGGACAGAAACACAGACATGAAGCAATACGGCAACAAGTCCTTACATGCAGTTCCCCCCGTCCCCACCTTCTTTTCCCCTTAAAACACTGCCTCTTTATTCTCGATGAATGAAAAAAAAAACACTCTCTCTTTCTGCACACACACTCACACAAAAAACAGGGGACTTCCAGTCACGGAGAAATAGCAGCATAATTGCCGGTGCTCTGTTGTCTATCAAGACCTGACCTTTTCAACATGTGTGTGCCGTGTTGGGAGCGGTGGGAACCGGCAAGGAGGAAGACAGGGGTCTCCCTGGCTCTGTGGTGGTCTGACCCAGCTCCCTCCTCCTTTCCTCACTGCAGCCCCCCCAAAACTCTTGGGACTCCCACTGCGTCCTCATGTTATGTAGGTTCGGAGGCTTGGAGGGGAGGACATGGTTAACCCACAAATCAGGCTCTTGGGAGGGGGACATCAAAGGCAGGACAGGATGATGTGGAAAGGGAAAGCAGAGACAGAGCTGCCCTGTCTCACTATGGTCCCAAAGGGATGGAGGAAAATTCAAGGTTTATGTGTAGAGCCTAGACATTATAGTGGTACAAATGTAAGCTTTCTGTTGGTGCCAATGGGAAAATAACTGACTAGTATTGCCTTACATGAATGTGGCCCTGAAATAAAGACATAAAAGACTGAAACATATACAGCTATATACTCATAATAAACATATGGGGGTTATAGGATTATACATCAGTGGTAATGGGAAAAATGGCTTGACACACCATGAGAAAAGCCATCCAAATAAATAAGCAGAAATTATTTGGATGTGCTACTTATGGGGAAAATCTAATAAAAAGCTATATTATAAGCAAATTGGGTCACTCATGGGCCCAATGGCAAATCATCTTTACATTGTTATATGATAGACAAGCTCAGTTTGCAAAGCTGTCCTCAGAAATGTATTAGGAGTCTATAAGCCCATAATTACTCCAATTGGTGTGTCAGATGGGGCTTCCACTTAGTTATTTACCCTACCTTTTCCCCTCGTCTTTCACTAACCATCGGTTGCCCCACTGATGGTATAGAGATCACAAGATGGGAGGACTAGTGGTGGTCATGATGATAGCAGAGGTAATGTGGGTGAGGGTGGGGTTCTGCAAAGGGGGATTAAGCAGAGATTCCTCTGCTTGACTTGAGCAACATTAGCTATCTGTGACAAAGGTGAAGAGGAAAGAAGACTTTGAGGCAGGGAGGAGGATAAAGGTGAGAGGTCTGAACCAAAGATACCACTAAAAGGAAAACTCTAGATTAGATGGTGATCAAGACCAGTTAGAGAGTCCATTTTGGTGCACCTGATGACTGCCCGAGGGTCTAACACATCTTGAAGTATAGACCAGGGATTTAGTTTGTGTTTGAGTTTTGCCTTAACACAGCACCGTTCCTACAGCAACCACACCGAAATCACCTTACCTCCGTGATGCTGTTTCACGCGCATCATGGCAACAATTAACAGTGGTTAACGTGAACCCCCTACCCCAAAATGCTTCGAGCCAGGTCTTTACAAAAACAATTCAGCAAATTTTGACTGTTTTATTGCTGGTGTTATTATTTGGGAGCCATAAAAGTGGTACCAACACTAGATCCAACACTGAAGGGTGTACAGTATGTCAGCAAGTGAGTGAGAGATAGAACAAAGTAAGTGGGACCCCTGTGATGTTTTTTGGCATTCTTCCCTTTTCTCAATTGTCAGCAACAGAAAGTATTTAAAAAGGGAAACAACCCTGTCAGAGCTGACCTGGAAATGCCCCGAGGCTTTGATGTAATACAGTCTAAGTGCTGTATGAAGGTTGACACAGTTAGTGATGTTTGCATGCGTACACATGTGTATGACAGGTTTGTTGGAGGATCTAACTCAAATTTTAAAAAATAACTTTTTTTGGTCCCCAATCCTTTGATGCCAGCCTATACTGTCATTATGGTATACAGACCAGAACCATAATAACACCTCTCCTCCTCCTCCTCCTCCTCCTCTCCTAGGACTCAAGATGAAGTGTCAAAATCCCGAGGCAGAGAAAGATCACAACAAACTGATTATCAACAGGAAGTGGCTCCATTATGAGCTTAAAGATAGGAGAGAGTGCTCTCTAGTTACAGCACTCACTCAAATCCACACATTCCTGCAGGGTTTAAGGAGATCCAGGTCACCTCTGTGGACTCTGCTACCTACCCACTGCCTCTGCCCTGGGGCATTGCTCAGGGTACAACTGGGACATTGAAATTCAGGGGTCCTTGAGGAGGAGGGCTGCAGACTCTAAGTTAGTCTTGACAGCCTTTTTCTTGTGACTTTGCACACCTACAGTGAGTAGTTGTGTTATGGGGGATGAGGTGAAGGACAGACTAAGAAAAGCTTCCACATAATAGAACCCAACACACATTAATTCCTGTGGGAAATGCCAGATCTTGACCAGATACTGAAGATGTCAATGCTCCTAGTCCACTTTGGAAGATCACTTCTCAAAAGCTGACAACTGATACAGAAGCGAGAGGTGCTAAAGTGCTGGAATCTCTGGGGCCCGAAGCAAACCAAAATCCCCAAAGCCAAAGATTTATTGATATTATCTGAATGGGCTTTTGAGACCATTTCCTAAACAGTCCACGAGAGACCTTTTTGCTTATTGCATTCCTTCATCTCCCTAATGTGAATGCAGCTACTTTTATTATCTACACTCAAAACTCTAATGATTCCTAAGAGAGTAGGAGGCACTGAAAAAAGGAACAATTGAGACAATTGCAGAGCTGCCTCCCCGGGGAGTGAAGTCAGAGTCGAAGTGAAAAGATGGATTGTGCTGGGACTGGATCGACGTGGGCCAGAGATTGCAGAGTCATGTGCATGATGGACTGTCTTGCTCAGAAAAATGCTACTGACCAATTTTTTCCTCAAGCTTGCAGAATGTCAGCAGAACATTTCAGCCTTTTGTTTGTTTTTTCTACACATCATTTGGATGAGAGTCACAGAGGCTCCATTGGCTGGAAATAGCTTTGAAACTAAGGCCAAAATTGAGACGAGGCCTGTGTTGCTACATGTATACATGTGAATTATTTACTTGTCGTCCAGCAGGAAATGAGGAACGATAACAAGCTTGGGAAAGAAAAGCAGAAAAACAAACAGATTGTATCTCATCCTCTCCTTCATTTCTTGCTTTCTCTCGTTCTCCCTTCTTTTCTTGGAGGCAGTCGGCTGTGTTCTTCTGGGACAAGCAACAAAGCATGTGTCACTTTAAAGACATAAACAGGAAGAGGACATAATTTCAAAGTAAATAATTTCAGTTGCTGTAGGGAGATAGATGCCTTGTTAACAAGGATCTATGTCAATTTTACATTAATGGCCTTGGAGAGTGTTGCTGTGTGAAGTCTGAAAAATTGCCTCAAGTGATGTTACTTTAGACAGTGTCAGGTTTGAAAATGAAGGAAACAACTATTAAGAAACTTTTTGTTTTGCTCTAGTAACACAGTGACTGACCACCAAGGTATTCAGTGGTCACTAGTACTTAGAGGGGCTGCTGTTTAACTGAGCCGGACCTTGTGATGATCTCCTGACCCAATTTTTGACTCTCTTTCTCCCCTTGACCTCAGCCCCCTCCCCATCCCTAAGCTTTCAATCCCATCAGCCTCACTATTGCCCAATCACCTGTGACCAGACCTGGGTGGTGACCTGCGACCCCAGAAAGTTACAATTAGAATTACGAATCAGAGCAGCAGAAGCCAGGACCAAGCAGAGAGGTGAGATCCTGGACCACGTTTCGACCCAGACAGAGTGAACTTTGCTCTGGAAGTCGCCACACCCAATATATGGGGAAGAAAAGATTGCATATCAAAGGCATTGGTCATTAGTGCAGGCGGTTGGGGGCTGATTTTTTTCCACCATGGTGTGGGGATCATGAAGGAGGGAGAAGGCAGAGAATCAATGGGAGCCTAGTGTCGGCAGGCATTTTAATTAGCCTGGATCCCCCAGACAAGTGGATAGAGGGAAGCAGAGACTGCGGCTATGGGAACAGAATGAGCAGGAGAAGAGCACAGGAAACAAAAGAGAGAGAATCAGGGAGAAACACAGAGAGAGAAGGATGAGGGTTGCAAGCCCAGGGGCTTCGCTCACTGTACCAGATCTAAATATGCAGCACCAAATAAAACATCCTCTCAGGAGACCATGGGTCGTTGTGTCTGGTTATGAGACCCAACAGATAGACATGTAAGCATGCACACACACACATAACAAATCACTCCCAGCCATCGTAGCCTGTGAATATTTGGCAATCCTTACATAAAACTTGGAATTTAGGGAGATGCACTCTAGATGCCATGGTGTAAAGGAAGATTTAAAACATTCCCATGCTGGGATAATTTCTTAAAAATGTATCTCGGTAGATTTCACACCACTCAAGAGTACACTTAGAAACTAAATGAGAACATATTAAAGATCCAGTCAGTGAAGCTGGCACAACATCTCTTTACATTCCTCCTCCTCCTGCAGCATGTTCATCTCTTTCCACACCTCCTTCATTATCCTACTCCCCATGAACTAGTAGAGTTAGCGCCTCTTGTTTATTTGGACACCAAGAGTCAACAGGAGTCCTACACTAAACATACTCCACTGTGGGAGTAGCTGGAAACTGTAGCAGAGTCAAACTGCAGCAGAAAATGCAGGGATAAGAGCAGGTTGAGGCGCAGCTTGGGGGAGTTATCCTCCTGAGTCACTGCTACTGCTGCTTTCCTCCTCTCATGGACCACTTCTGCTTTGCACTGACTGAGAGATAAGAGATACACAAAGCAGCTCTGAAATAATGAAAAGCATAAAGTTATATTTGCACATATTCAAATGCATAATTTGACCACGTTTTATTAGAACACATCTTAATACGGAGAATGATCTAAATGTCACTTTTTTCCATTACTCTCTTGATCTACTTCAGTTCTGGAAGTGACAGAGTAATTGAACATTTAACAAAAATGCATGCATAGTGGAAATACAATAACTCACATTTTACCATCAGCCTCAACACTGGATTCTTTGTGTAAAAGTGAATAAAACTCTAATGGCTGTAATCAACTTTTCAGGCTTCTTGTCAGGTATAATTATTGCTTTAAAAAGTCCCTTTTAATTGGCTGTTGTTGACTTGGTGATGGCTAGGCCTTTCCTTATCTGCTGAAAGTGTAGTTACCTGAACTGATGTCAGCTTAGCTGGCGAATCACTTTTGGTATTTTGGTGGTGTTCAGGGCACAGCAGGACCACAGGAGATGTGTGGCAGATTATAGAATTATAATGGACCCAAACACAGAACTGAGTGACTTAAATTGAAAGTTAGTAAAGTATGTGTGTGTGTGTTAAGTTGTGCCCCTTCTCACACTGGCATAGTGCCACGGTATCAGGGCTTTGTCTTACTGCTTATGTGACAGTGCCAAGTTTTCTTCTCAAATGGCCCACCCAAGATGTCCATGAACACACGTACATACAAAAAACTCATGTCAGCTCAGGTTGAGTTTATATTCTGGTGTTACTAGTGTTATCAAAAAGGCTTTCTTTGAAAGGGATGAACATTGTAGTTGTTTGACAGAACAATCCCATCTCAAGGTCTGCTTAGATTTGTCAGTCGAGTAACTCCACAAACTCTGTCCACTGATGACACTTGGCTGTCACAGAGATGAATCTGTTGATGCAGGAGCTCAGTACCTGTTATGTTTGCATTCAAAACACTTTAATGACTGACTTAAAAATCCAAACTTAAGATCCACTTACTGGCCTTTTCAGAAACCCTCATTTATATAAAATGTCATATTATTTAGTATCTATCCTCCTGTTGGTTGTACACTACCTCTCCAGCTGTTTGTAGTTTGATGAATAACTGAAACATCAACTGCATCCTCATCAAAAAAAGCCAAAGCAATAGGAAAATATTGAACCGTGCTGCAAATTCTCTTCCAAAAGCTTTTGGAAAATAATTAACGTTAGGTTTGTGAGCTCAGTGCATGTTAGTGTATATTGTCAAAATGATGAAGGTGTATGTGTGAGTGTGTATGTGTGTGTGG
>OMLM01013280.1:42278-69700 GCA_900302695.1 Helostoma temminkii | reverse complement strand
TGTGTGTTTGTGTGTATGGATATGTGTGTGTGTCTGTGTGTGTGTGTGTGTGTGTGTGTGTATATGTGTGTGTGTGTGTGTGTGTGTGTGTGTGTGTGTGTGTGTGTGTGTGTGTGTGTATGGATATATGTGTGTGTGTGTGTGTCTATGGATGTGTGTGTGTGTGTGTGTGTGTGTGTGTGTGGATATGTGTGTGTGTGTGTATGGATATGTGTGTGTGTGTGTGTGTGTGTGTGGGGAGGGATATACTAAACTCAATGTCAGCGAGTTGGGGGCACATTCCTTAGTTGATTTAGTGGACATTAAGATGAAGAGGAATGTGTCAGAGCTGCAGCGGCTTTAGTTCACCATGGTAAACTGGCTTGGAGGAGCTCTGAGGCTTTCTGACAGCTCAGACTGATGGATGACTGACACTTGGCTTAATGTGAGAAGGATGGAAAACAGAAAAGTGTAGCGGGAGCCAGAAAAGTCTTTCTCTGCTTTACAGAGTAGAGCAGAGGAGCAGAAGTTGGGAAAGAAGGGCAAAGAATGTGAAAATGATTCACAATCACAGTGGGACAAAGAGGCACTGAACAAGAGAATACAACAAGCCAAATCAAAAGGATTTCAGAAGCTTATCTTTATTTGCTCAAGATGGTTTGGTAAGTGAAACAAAGAGATACAGAGTGAGAGAATACAGAAAGATTCTTTTGTTGAGGTACATTTCATACAGTATCAGCTGCTGGGTCCATTGTGCATTGACAGAGTACAGTAGATTAAAGGAATGCAATACAAGTGTTTTACCTATTTAATATATTTAAAACAGATGTCTTAAAAATCAAACTGCTGTTTTGACCCAACATTGGAAACTCTAAAATGGTGCAAAAGCTTTCATATAGCAATTTAACATAGAACAAAATAAGATTTAAAAGCATCAGGTAAGATCAGTGTGTGTTTGTGTGTTAAAGATTTATTTAGTCCTGAGACAGTGTAGACATATACATATGTTTGTGTGTTTCATGTCAGTGTGTTTCAGACTCTTTTTGTGTGTTTGTGGATTGGACTGATAACACTACTGAACCTCTTGAATACCACAGCTCACAGATCAGAATGAACCACTGCAGGGAATATAGGAAAGCAAGACAATTTCTTGTGGAAAAAAGCAACTTGTCAGTTAATCGGCTGACACACACTACATAATATTAAAATCTCAACTCAACATATCACTGCCTCTAGCAACAGCAGTAAACACGCACTTAAGCAGCACTAAAAATGAATGAAACAGCCAGGAATGTGTTTTTCTTTTTTACTTCATCTATATATCTACAATTTAGGGAACTGTGTGGTGCGACCTAGAAAGAAATGACACCACACACATCCACAAGTGAAAAAAAGGCAAACCACCGCCAATGCTGTCCACACATGATTTACTTCCTTCAAGTTTCCTGAACTTATCCCCATACTTTGTAAATTCATGAAAGTGCAACTGCCATTCTCTGTCAGTTTAGAAGCATGCATCATTTACAGCTGACACCCTGTAAAGAAGACTAATTTATATATGTAATGAGTTGAATGATCTTCGTCCTCACTCAGATTTTTACACTCTTGTAATTGTTTTTGACATAAAGCTATGTGACAGCACAGGTCAAGTCAAAGTGCACAATATCAAAATAAAGAAACGCGCAAAATGGAAAAAAAAGGCCGGAAATAAGCACCCTATCACTGTAAATGTAAAACCCTCTAACCCTGCATCCTCACCTCTTCCCGCCCACTGAACAAAACTCTGATGCTGATGTTGCCCACCCCTGCTGGTGGTGCCCAGAGGGGCCGCTGTGTCACACAGTGAGAGAGATGAAGCTGTTGTATCTCTGAATGTTCCTCTTGAGGATCTCTGAGCACGGCCCCAGCACACGCTCAAAGCGGGGCCTATCTAGCTTCACACACTTGAGTGGACCACGGGCGACTACGGTGGCTGCCCTGGGACGATTCAGCAGCAGGGCAATTTCACCTGCAGGTGAAGCAAGAGGAGGAAGAGAGAACAATCATTAAATATGTTTCAAACGTTCACTCTTTTTCATTAAAGACATTTTCAAACAGTTAAGGTGTTAAGAAAAAAGCATAAAGACACATTAAATGTTGAAACTGGGAAATCTGAAATCTCTACAATAATGCATGCTCATTTTGAGTTTGATGTTAGCAATATTTTTCAGGAAAAAAAGGTAAATGGGCAACAAAAAGTTGTGTAAAAGTAGTGTAATGCTAAAAAACGTAACTACATAACTCTTTCTGTGGGCAAATAGTTCAACAATCAAAATAATCTCTGTGTAAAAGAATTTATGGATTTCGTTGCCTGCAAAATATTATATCACTAAAAGATTCACTAAAATTTCTATATGTAATGGACATGGCTGAAAGCCAATATGGCCCTAATTTTCAGGGCCTCAGGTGATACTAGATGAAAATAACTGATGACATGATTCTGAAGCGGAGATCACTGCAAAAACATATAACTTTATACAGTAACATTGGTTTTGGTTTCTAAGCAACATATGCTTCCATCTAGATGTTGTCTTTTGTTGTCTTGAAATGTGGTGCTGGTGCAAACTTATTTTATATATTTCAGAAAAACTATCAAATTTCACAATCTTAACATTTGCACTGTTTATAGGTTTTAAATTGTGTATAAATTATTGCATTCTGTTTTTGTTTATATAATGTTCAAACCTTTCAGGAAATGGGTTCTGTAAATGATTCTGTATACATGAAATAAATTTGTCATTATTATTTCTTTTTAATACTATTAATAAAAATGATAATTTATGATTGTCTGGTTTTCTGCTTGATTTAGATTTTTCCATCCTGCAAATCTGTTGTTTGGAGACAGTGCACTGGCAACTAACATCCAAAGCAGCATCAAAAAGCTGACAGGAGGCCAGTTCCTGGAGAAAAGAGCTAACTCAGTGAAGCTAAGACAGGCCATTTTAAGATGTTTTGGTTTCATTCCAAGCACAAGCACAAAACCACTTGTTCTGGCTGATAAAGGTGATGATTTGTCTTGCATGATTGTGAGCAGAATATATTTATTTTTTGTACATGAAGACGTGATGACATCACCTTCAACTGGACATGAAAACTACTTCTGTGTTTCCAAAATGCCAAAATGATATGTATTATATACACTTTGTTTTGACATAAAATATTTTACTTGCCAATCTGGAAAAGGAAAATGTTTCATCAGCCCAGAGTCACTCACCAAAGTAGTCAGAGGGTCCGAGGCGTCCAACCTCCACATACTCCTCATTGTCAGACCTGCGCTGCAGAACAGAGGCTATTCCCTGCAGATAGCAAAGAAAAGGAATTGAAGGAAAGAAAAGACAGAGAGAGACAAAAGAACGAACACGATGAGGAAAGAAATTGGGGGGGGGTTGTAGAAAAGGAGGGGGTAGGGAAGAGAAAAAGAGGAGTTATTTAGCAATGGGCTGAAAATCATCAGGAGGATTAAGCAGAGGAAAAATTCCTTTGCTTCATAAGAACACAGGTGCACAGGATTTAGTCCACTTTTCTGTGGGACCAACACCTGTTTTGTGAGACATGTAGAAACACAAAACACTGAAATATTCCAACAGGGAATGTGATACAAAATGTGATCAGTTCTGCTTTATTTCCTCCAGAGTGTAATAAATACAAACATCTAAGTCCATTAGAAGCTGAAATGATTCCACAGAGTCTCCATCACATAATCCCATCTATCAGCGTTCATCCACACAAATGGAAACAAAACCACTGTCCAAGACTAAGGAGCTCCAATATAATGTCCCTGACTGACCCCCAAACACAAAAGCATTTACATAATAACTCATGATGTACACAACCAAAAAACTTCTGATATCACCTGCCCTTTATTAATTCACACGGTGTATTCTGCATTTGCTTACACACATAGCCAGGAGACAAAAACACAGATGGAGTGAGATGCAAACTCCTGCATGCATACAAAGAAAACACGCAAATGCACATACACACATACAGTGAGAAACGCAGCAGAGTTCAACAGCTGATGTCTGCTGGACTGACACCCTGGACTCTATGACAAGCCATGCTATGCATATTACCACTGCCTGCTGGTTGCTGTGCGTGTGACTCATCTAAAAAGTATAAGGGCGGAAATTTGATTTCCGTTCACATGAGCCCTACAGTTCATGTTGTTGTATCTTGCAGCTGGTGATAAACTTTGTGAAAGAACATATGCGCAAACACTAAGTATTTGGACTTGATTTGCTATTTGCCCACCATAACATGTAACTACCAAACACATGGCTGTGTGATGGAGCATACATTTGGCAGTCATCTGCTTAGACAGAAGTAAAACATGTTTTCAGTGCCAATGCGCATTTGCATGTTCTCATGTTAATTGGTAGCAAAAAATTACCTAGGGAATTTCCCAGCTTGTCTTGGCCCACGCAGTAAAACAGACTTGACCGTTCCAGCACTCTCTCACTGTCTCTAATCCTTTTTACTCACTCCGCTCCCTGTGCTGACCAAGCTAATAATGCTAAATATGAATATAATGAGCTTTAATGAGAACCCCAAAACTGCCAGCAACTCATTGCAGGCATACAAAGGTGAGGCTGTATTTCAGTGAAAGGGAATGTGTGTGACTGAGGGAGTTTGTGCATGTAATGGACTGTGGAAAAGTGGAAAATACTGTTCAAGTAAATGGAGAATACTGCATGAGCGTCAACTCATATCTGGCCAAACTGCGTTCTGATGTTACGATCTCCACTGACACACCCCAGCAGTGTGAATACAGCATTATAAAACAGAGCAGTGATACCGCAGTCGATTATAGATCAATGTGGCAGTACAGAGTATTTAGTATAGAGCCAAGTTTCATCCAAACTTGTGTGTGTCTGACAAAAAAAGCTTCTGCTACTTACTTAAAATGTTGCAGTTGAGAGGTTGCAAAGTGATGTTGACCATGACACTACAATACGCTTATAGTCACATTTAAAATCTGCAAAACTTCATTTCTGTTCAGGGTCAGCTGCTGAAACTGTCCAGCAACCAAGTATAAGTGAAGCTTATGTCAATGATGTCCTCAGGACTCTCCCAGTGGAGGCCAGTTTGAAATTTGCCACATGTTATATAGCAAATGTCTTACTATGCAAGGTCATTCACAACCAACTGTGGAAAACCTTGTCCTGTCACAACCCGACACAACAACACACAGAAATGCAAAAAAATTACCAAAAACATTTTCCCATCTGCTCCTTTATAAAACTGGAATTATACAGTATTCTGTTTAAACATTTTACCAAAATAGGATCTTGTAAAATATAGCATTTCAATCAAAAAGCTAAGCAAATCCTAGCAAGCTACAATGTCAATATGACACATTTTTAGTCAAAAGATGAAATAGTTTTTTCTGAATATTGCACTTACACATGATATTTGCAAAGTATTAGAGGTAGTTATGTTATTAATCAAATTTCTGTGAATCTGTGGTTTCAGTGGGTTTTAGCATAATTTGACAAGCTTCATATATGATGAGATTGCATGAAATCTGTCTGATCAGGGCTACTGATTAAAGATTAGCCAGTCCCATTAGCTGAACTAATCATGCAGGACAGTTATCTGTCTGTGGCTCTGGGTCCTAGTCCTGCTCTAGCCAGCTGACTATCTCCTTATAAATGTGCAGACCTAGAGAAGGTTATTACTCTACCCAGAGGAAAAGCAAAATGAAAATACACCAAGACCCCTCAAAGACATAATAATTAATGTTATAGTGAATATTAGGAGTATGTCGTATTATAAGAAGCTTGTTGTACTGATTCTCCAGGTGTCATTAAGCTATTGCAGAAGAAGACATTTAACTACTTGACTCCTTATCAAACCACACAGCAATTCGGTGGAGCCAAGCCTTGATTGACAAATAACTCACATGCTTCATCTACTTCATGATTTATTTAGCAAGACATTTTTCATTGCACTTAGTCACTTTGTTTTTTTCAATACGCACACTTTTCAACCTAAGCTAAAGGAGAGTGAGTGGCCTGCATTTTTAGCATACAGCTGCTATTTCTGCTCTGTTTTTTATGCACAAATTGCAGATGCACATTAAAACACAGACACAAACACTAACCATGATTACTGAGCTGTTATTACATTAATTTTTCATCAGGTGACCAAAAAAAGGAAATCCCATATGCTTTAATTGCTCTACTTTTTCAGGCCTGATTCTCTCAGGCATCAACATCAGTAACCACTTTTAATGAAGGACAAGCAGCTTGAGTGCAAAAGTGCTATAAAACAGAGAGCGATCTGAATGGGGAGAGAATGAGGGAGGTGGGGCATTGTACCTCCTGTGTTTACAACCAGTTGATTCCTCTCCTTTCCATTCATGTCCAAACAAAGAAAGTGAAACAGCACAGCACCATCAAGTACAGTAGTTCATTTGTGAACGGGCCTCATCCAGTGTGGTCCAGATAACAATCTCACAATGTACCACCCCAGGGCAGCGCTCTGCTCCACAGATATTTCTTTTGTAAACATCTGACATACTCCTCACCATGCTACCAGACACATGGTGCAAAAGACTGGCAAGAAAGAAAGATAAGTCAGGACAGACAAGAGAAAGAGGAAAAGAAACAAAATATGAATGAATGAAAATTTGTGTTAAGAAGTAGCAAAGAAGCCTAGAAGGGAAGAGTGTGAGTCATGCAGCAGGGGCAAATCATCCAGTTTAATAAAGACCTCTTAGCAGGTACTGTATCTATAGTCATGCATACTTATACACACATACCACACGCAGAGTGTAGCACTTTGGCTCATGGTAACATGTCAAAATGTAGCATCTTTCACAGAGGAAGTAACAACCACTGGATCAACAACAGCCGTGGAGAGAGCAGGTCAGAGAGGCACAAGCAGAGACAGAAGAAGAAAGGTGATATCCTGAGTAGCCTGTTCACAAGGCCACCCAGCACCAGCAGTGTCTGCACCTTCTCACTAAAACACTAACACACATATATACACACACAGATAACTTACTGAGCACGATGGAGGACAACAGCTCTTCTCAGACTTCTCAGACCATAAAACAAACAGCTGAAATACGACTTTTATTACCTGTGTTTTCATCACCATATGGCTGCACTCAGACAAAAATGTCTCTATTCATTAACGGCATTGATCTCCTGTCAATAAAATCTGTGTTAAGCTCCATTAGCTGAATTGAATTTCAACATATACTTGTAGGTTACAGTAACAAGTGATATATTGTCAATAACCTACAAACAATTTCTCTTCTGTGTGACCCACTGTGACCCTTTAGATCCCTCCAGTGTGATTATTTAGTGTGGTTAAAGGAAATTTTTGAGATAACACATTGAGTTGCTGTCTAGACTGATGACTGGAGAAGATGAGAGTGAATGCATGAGACATAAATGAGTCATAAATCTGATGGACTTGACAAAACCAAAAAAAGACTTGCAACTAAATGTTAACTGTAACACTAATGACTAAGGACTTCACATGAAATATGTAAAGATTTCATAAGATTTTAGGGCACAGAAGACTAAGAGCAAAAAGGGGTAAGAACGTGTTGTGATTCTGCTCCTTATTCAGGTTCTGCCCTTGGTTTTCCCTTGTTACTGAATCTCCACAGTCACCTACTCCCTTGCCATGCTGTCCCACTCACCTTCCTGATGACTTGCCCTCAGCATCACCCTTAACACCTACAAATGCACAGATAATTCAATTTTTTTTTTCAATTCAATTTTATTTATATAGCACCAAATCACAACAAAAGTCATCAGATATCTTCAGATATTGGCTGGCCACTGCATTGAGTTTCTGCTTTGCGTTGCCTGCTTGTTCTCTATTATGATTCATAAGTTAATTTATGCACTTTATACCTTGCTATTCCAGCCTCGTTTAGCCTATGTTATGTCATCTCACTTTTGCCCATATTAGTGTCCATGTCTTTGTTCATCCAAGTTTATCACATTGTCTCTCATGCCTGTTTCACCCTTTTTTAAACTCACAACTAAAAGCTCTGTTTTCATTACCTTTGCACATTGTATTTATGTTCTCTTGTGTACTGCATCTGCTTAAACCCCTCACACTGCAGTTTGATCTTGCACTGCATCTTTTGTTTGTTGTGTTTTCACCCTCTGTCAGAGTGGGTTTATGTTTAGTGTCTTCACTTCTCTTATTAGAGCTTTTGCTTACCTTACCCTCTCTCCCATCCTGACATTTGGGTCTACATTTACTAAAATTGTGACAGATTGTTCAAGCTAGATGATCATAGACATTAAGCCCTAAAGAAGGGAGGGAAAACAGCAATAGCTGATGTGAGGGAAGGTAAGGCAGAGTTTTCACAGCCTCGGGGTTCTCTAAAGGTTTGTTTGTACAGTGTGAGAAAAAAAATGTAAACATGTCACTTTTCATTAACGCCTCATTCCTCTCAGCAGGCAAAGAAAGTGATGTCTCTGTACCTCCTTTACTCCTTTAGTAAACCCCCATCCCCACCTCCCAGTGATTATGGGTTTTGTCTTTGGGTGATGCTTCAAACCCACAGAAACAACAAAGGAGAGTGAAGAGAGATAAGAGGGAGGGGGTGGGTTTTGAATGAGAAAAATTAGAGGGATTTGACTGAACAAATCACTGACAGATTGATCAAAAGAAATAAATGTGTGTACATGAAGAACAAGACTCACTACTGGAGAAGATGGCGAGTGCAGAGAGTTGTGGTGAGCCTGAGCATGCCATCAACTCACATAAAACTCTTCTCTCCCTCTTTACTTGTGGTCCTTTTCGAATGAACCTCATCTCTAAGTCATATGTCCCTCCCTGCCCTCTTTGACTCATCTTCCTCTCTCTCTCTTTCTCTCTCTCTCATCTCCCTCCCGGGAGGCTGTGTCTCCTGACCCCGTGTGAAAGTTAGCAACACACATTCCACCACAGTCCACCCTGCTCTGGGAAAGTCAGGCCCCGCTGCATGAGAGACAGCAAAAGAGAGACGGACTGGTGTGATAGACAGACACAGATAGCTTGGAGGAAAACAGACAAGAAAATAGAATTAAAGAAAGAGACAAATAGTGTTGTTGAGTGATGTAATTAAAGAGGATGCAGCAGTATTAAAAACTTTTTATGGTTCTTTATGTTGGAGGAAAGTTGTAATGCTGCCATGCTACTCATGAGTACAAGTAACTAAATGTGGGTCTGGTGTGGCACTTACAGATGACAAACAGGAATATGCTGACGGCCTACTATGACTGCCTTCCCGTCTGCCTTCTTTGCTGCCTCTTATCTCTCCATCCTATGATCTCCCAGATTCCTCTTATTCCTCTATATTTTGCCTTTTGCATTTCTGGGATGTGCAAAGCCTCAGATTGATGAGTCATTCGCTGCTAACTACTATACTTGTGCCCTAAACCCCAATTTGGTTCATTTTTTGCATAGTCAAACTGCTTTTAAGGGATTTCCGCAGCCTCAGGAGGCTCCATCTAGAGGCTTCAAACTTGACCAAGATTGGTCAGATAATGTGAAGTGTGTGTGAGATATTTACCATGCATATATATAAATATTTGGAATAAGGCACATTTTTGTTGGCTGGCTTGTGGCATATTACTGTAAATTCAAAATGAAACAATGGGACAAATAAACTGACAACTTAAGATTTAAAGTGAGATAACGTAACTTCTGAAAAGAAAAAATAAAACATTCTTATTACTGTGTTGAATTCATAAGCAATGAAACACCTGTGTTCAGTCAAATACAGTTGATGTGCTGGACTAACAGCTGTACTGTTACAGCCTTCCTTGGTCTAGTATGCCCAGGACCTTATAGTGGGTAATTATGCCAGATTTAGATGTTGCTGTGCAATTCAACATTGCTGAGTCAGTTCGCTGAATTTATGACTCTTCTCTAATTGTACTGGTGTTAGACTATGTTTTAACATTTTCCCATAAAGTAAAACTGTTTCACTTTAATATGAGTCTCAGTTGCTGCAATGCCATTGTCTAGATACATTTAACCTGTATATTTGAAAAGAGGCATATGTAGGAGAGTGGAAGGATGTTAGAAGGCCAAAAAGGAAGAGACGAGAAGGAAAAGAGGGGTGTTGTGCTGGAGGGGTGCAGATGGACAGTGACAGAGTCATCAAGAGTAATACATCACTCAGCACACTGACTTAGCCGCACCTAACCACTCCCCAAAACTGTAACCAATGCACTGCTCATAAGGACTCTTGATAGACATGCTATAGTAAAGTTGGACATAGTAACTGACAGAGTGACAATGTGAACAGATTAACCATCATGTATCAGCAAGAACAGGAGGAAAAAGTGGGAGATGAGAACAAAACGACAACAGATGGTAACCCCACCCCTTTGAGACAGAGCACTCTTGTCTTGACCCTGGCAAAAGCTGTGTAAGTATGGAGTTAATCAAAAGTGTGGTAGGATGAGAGCGGGGGGCCCTCAAGGAACCTGGCCCTAGCTTCACAAAGCCTGCAGCGTGACGGGGGCTATCTTTGCACAGTAGGTCTTCGTATAGTCTGTCTGCTGGTGGCTATAAATTAAGATAAGTTCCGATCTCAGCAAAGAGCCCACCAACGTTTCTGCGTGATGACAAGGTTGATTTACATGTCGTCATACCATATATGGACTGTGGGCCCCTTATGTCAACACATACGGCGTACAGGAAATGTGACTGTTACCAAGTGACCACACATCATGTCTTACTAGTGGCACTAGTACTTTTCTACAAGACTTGACAAAACACAATACAAACTGTCTCACAAAACAAACACATACACACATACTTACCTCTGTGATGATGAAGAAATCATCACCAGGTTCTCCCTGCACTACTATCTTTTCTCCATCCTCAAACTGAACAGGCTCCAAAGCATCAGCCACAGTCAGGCGTTCCCACTTATCCAAGGATTCTGTCAATGAACAACACATATGGGTCAATATGAAAGTTTTCTGTGATTGAGACACTAGCAGAAATACAAAGGTGTATTTGTCAGGTTTCATGATCTGAGAGGGAGATTCTTGCTCAAGTCCTGTAAGCTGAAGGGAATGATAACTCCAGCCTCAGGCTAATCCAGTCATTCATCAGGGGCCATTACTGTACATTTCAGATCCCCCTGTCTCCCTTCCTTCTCAGTATGAGCCCTCATGGAGCGAGGACACCTTGAAACTAACCCCTAAATCTCTGTTTTACCGATTCTTGGGTGTGGTGACAGGATGCTGTCATCTTTTGGGTTAAATCAGCTCTTACCGTACCATAATAGAAAGATCAAGACATTTATCCCCGAGACAGTGAGGTGAGTACTTACAACATAGCTGTAATCAAAGAAACATAAAAGTCCATTGCAAATGAATTCAATCAACAGGGTTGGGATGAATAATTTATGGGATTATAAAAATGCTTAAATGCAAAATCTACCAGATACCAGTAAAATCTGGTATCTATTATGGAATTGATATTTATTTCTATGGCTCTGGTGCTTTTAAAAGTTTCCTTTCCAAACCTCACCATTTGTGAATGAGTCCTGATAGAATATGTAATGGCCTTTTTTCTTTCTTCTTCTTTTTTTTTAATCTTGAAAAACAGTGGTGACAGCTGTCTTTCCGACTGTTTGACCACAGGCACAGCGGCGCGGTTAGCTCAGGATATTTCTAGAAGCTGTTGGTATTCACACAGAAACCAAAAACACAGACGGTCACACATCTTCAATGGGAAAATGTTGCAACCAAAGGAGTTTTGAGCAACTCAGAGGGATTGATATTTATAGATAGAGGCTCACTAATAACTGTATCTAGACACACAAGACTTGATCTTGATGAGCTCATCCTTCTTTCACAATTCACTGGATTACCATTGTCTAATCTTAACTGTCTATACATCTGTGTTTGGAATGTGACTTATCTGCAGTGAAAACACTCCTCATCTTTAGCTTTGTCTAGATGAAAGGATGATTCAGTGTTTTAATTTGACTAAGACGTGAGTTAGAGGTGTAAAACTCTTTGTCTGAAACTATTGTCTACTGATGTGTTCAGTAACTGATCCCAGTGTGTCTATTTGAGTGTGTGTGTGTGTGTGTAGATGTGTATATACTTAGGATTAACTAAGGTGATGTCTGGTGGTTTGGAGGTGTCCAGTGTCCCCCCTGGTGGGGCCGTGGTGTCTGCCAGTCCCAGATGGATGTCCCTGTCTGGCTACAGACTAAAGCGGCAGTTTCTATAGAGCTGATCCTTAACAGCTCGGCAAGTAACATGATACACAATCGTGCTGACTAAAGAACCTACATTTCATGCTCTGCAAAGCCTGCACCCACTTGGATCACCTTGCTGCACATATACATATAACACACAGGGAGTGGACGTTTGGATGTGAAAGACTGTGTGTGTGCATGTGTGACAAAGAGCATGTTGTTTTTTCCCCCTTCACTTTAAGACATCAAGGGCTTGTACCCAATTTCGTGGCTATCTTAAAAATCAAAGACAAACAAAAACACTCCCGCCTCCTACCCCTCCTCCAATTCAAAGAGGTAGAGCGGAGAAGTAGAGCGACAGAAAGAAGAATGAAGAGAGGAAAAGCACTTCGCTGAGGGAGCGTTTGAATACAGGCCTCAACAAGGCTGTCAAAAAAAGGAGGCACAGAAGAAAGGAGGTGAATGAAAAGAGAGCGGGCCTTGCACAGACGTTCTCCTAAGACCTGAATTGAGTGTATGTGTTTACTCAGCCAGCTAATAACTCTGTACAGGGGGCATGGCCTTACTCTATACACCACACACACACGATCAAGTGGAAAGAGATGAGATGTCAGTTCCAATTGCAACTCGTTGTGGAAGTCTGAATGAATCTCATTCACCATTCCTCCAAACTCAATGGTCTGTGTGGCCTGGTGTTATCCAAATTCCAGTGGTAAAGAGAGGCTTAGCTTAACTCCCTATTCTTCAATTGTCCACACAACGACATTACAGAGTGTGACTGGCTTTAGCATGAACAGTGCGAGGAGATTAAGACTGTACATACAGAACCTACCCAGTTATGGGCCTTGCTTATGAGGGCTAATCTACAGTATATGTTGCACTTGGCAGATTTACCTGTCTGCATTCTCTGACCTGTCGCTTAAAATTACTTTATAATTGCAGCATATTCACAAATGCAGAAACAAACATTACAGACGTTTTGATGTGCATACACAGACTTACCGAGGATGGAGACTTTGCTAAGGAACTCTTCATACATCTTTCTCTTCCTCAGTGTGCTGCCCTGTGAAACAAGTAGAGGAGACACATTTATCATGTGACCCAATCTCTCTGAAATTGCATGGTAACACTATGAATCTACAGTAAATTATAATTGTGATATTTCTGCAAAATATTGTAATTATTACATCTTGGTTTCAGAAGAGATTTATTACAGTTTGATACCATAATATATAGTTTTCTCTATGTTTACTTCTAAGAATACCTAATTTTCACAATTACAGCAACTAAAATTCTTATCTTATAAGTCTCATGCTTAACTTCTTATCTGAACAAATTTAAATAATTACTACTTTGGGGGCCTGCTACTGAAAAAACACATGCACAACAACTGCACTTGTTTGTTGAGAGTTCAGGTTGAAAGTGTTTTTCACACCTACTGTATTTTCAAAAGATCTTCTCTGAGGGTGATTTTCTCATTCATTACACCTTTCTTGTCATTACATTTTATATGGTATGTGACATTTCTTTCTTTCTTTTACACTTGAACTCACAGCTTTTCATTTTAGTGTAGCTTTAATTTGCCCACATGGATGAGTGTTGCTCTTTCACACATGACGTGTAATAAAAGCAATTCATATGCCACAACTGGTCTTGGTGTAAGACTAACTAAAAATGAAATAAATATCCACCAAGCTACAAGATTCTAAAACATGAGAAAACTATAAATTGACACCATTATTAAGAAATCAATAGTTCATAGGGTCATACTTATGAAGTTATGTATGAGCTGTGTGGTAATGTACATAGCACGTGTGTCTGTGTGTGTGGCCCACCCCACCCACCAGGCAGGGGACTTTCCCCTTTCTGCCTCTGCCATGAACATCAGGTGCTTCCTGACAAGTCTAAACCCAGAGGACCCCTTCCCTAGCTACATTTCTTCTTTCCCTCACCTTCATTGCACAGAACCACTCAAAAAAAATGGGAACATAAAGAGAAAAAGAGAGAGTGAGGAGTAGCGATTTTGTTTGCCATGTGTCTGCCTTTGCATATGGAAATGATATATTGAGGCTTGGGGTGTCTTTAGTGCATAAGTGCCTAAGTCCCGCTGCTGCCTCTAATTTCATATAATTTCACATTTTGTCTTAAAAGGGGAGAAAATGTTCCCAAGTGAGCCAACGTTAAACTCAAAATTGTAAACAACTTGATTAAAGGAATTTAAGTCTGCATTGCCTCCCTCCTGGATAAACGACTCGAGAATATGTATGTGTGTGTGTATCTCTGTGTGCATGTGTATGCAGGCAATGTGTGTGGGGCGCATGGAGTCTGTTTTTAGTTCTGCCACTTATGTTTCACTGTTGTGTCTACAGATGAAGCTTCATGCTTGCTACAGTAAGATATCAAGTACAAGCCCTCACATATGTATACTCTACCTCTAAGACAACCTCACGCACCTACAAACACACACATCGCTCAATCTTCCACAGAGATGTTGGGTTGGTCTTCTGATTTTTTAGAGCCTGAAAGAGCTCCTCAGACCAGCTTGCTGTGCTTAAAGGCTTACCAAGCATTCATAACATTACATTACATTACACTGCAGGCCTGATTTATGCGACTGGAGAAAGGAGGGTGAGCCAGACTGATGTCAGTAATATCTACTGGGGTGTATGGAATGAAAATTATACTTTCTGAAATTTCTGATTCTAAAACTTCAAGTTATCATTTTTGTTGGCACACATCTCTTTTCTTCTTACATTCATTTCATTTGCATCTGTCCTTCTTGTCTACTTGGGAGGGCCTGAGCATATGTTTTATGTACAAAACTCCCCTACTCCCGTTGATCCTAATGTGTTTTGTGCTCCTCCTGTGGTTAAAGATGAACCAGTCTTTATGTCTGCTTGCTGTGTTTGAGGTAGAATCATCAAAGAGTTGAGGTGTGGAACAAAGCCAGACTAAACCAACTGCATCGTACACCCCATCCCCATCACCTTCATCTCTGTCCAATGTGAAACTCATACACTCCCTCACATCCATTTTTTGATATCATTTGTCTTTGTGTCCTTTTGTCTTGTGTTATGTTTGTTGACAGTGGTCTGTTAGTTTGTTAATGATGTTGCCTGTTGCTGTGTTTAAATACCAAGGTGACAAAACAAGATGGGTTCTGTATGACTGGCAGAAAGCATGTCTCTATCACAGGGAATGATATTACATTGTTTACTAAAAACTCTCCTGGATAAGAGGGAGTGGGCAATTTTGGTTTTGAAGGGCTGCCATGCTCCTGATTTTACATGACAAGATCCCTGTCTTCATAGTGTCACATAAACTTTGTTATCAACATGCTCAGTGGTAGAAACTGAGAGCTTTGATGATTTGAAGGGAGAATCATCTAGCTGTCTTCAGAAAATGTGCAAACCTTGTAGGTGCTATCCAAAGGGCTTAAAGTAGCTGTTGTTGTCATTATCAGTTAAAATTTCTTGTAATGGATAAATAACTTATTCTTTTCGCTTGAGATATCCTGTTTTGTTCAACAAACTGTGTAGAACCTAACAATCATTAACTTAAAGTCATATAAAACACACACATATAAAACAGGTAAACCTTTAAGAGGCCAGAACAAAAATATGTGACAATAATAATAAAAATAATAGTAATAATAGGATTAAGGATAAAGATTTGTTCATTAGGAAACATTGCTGGTAGTAACAATAACTAATGTAGTAACCTACAAACTGATTCAAGTCAACAAACAACAAATCAAAGTAAAAGTCATAACTAGGATTGGAGCTAAAGCTAAAGTAAGAACAAAGGTTGCAGTTTTTAAATGACAACAAACTTAGTCCAAGATAAACTGGCACACATTTTGTAAACTTCATACACATCAGCTGAAAGATAGGAGGTTTTCTGTCAAATGACATTAATTCATTTTCACAATTTTGAGACTCTGTGCAAAAGCAGAAGAAGAGAAGCAGATGTGCAAGTGAAGAAACTAATGGTAGTGGCAGCGCACCTTCCTGCACTCCTAACTAGCTGCAGATGCAAGCAGTCAGCATAATTTTACTGGAGAACACATACACATACAGTACACACACATTCAGACACAGAGAGAATGCTCATTGTGTTGGCCTGAGATGCTGCCAGAATACCACATTTATAAAAACAGCTTTACAAATCACTGACATCAATAATTGAGTACAGGTTCACATAATTGAATTCTGCTTGACTCCTCTCCTGCTGCTGTTGGAAGGAAAGAAGGAATGAGAGCTGGAAAGAATGAGAGAGAATCCTATCAAAGAAAGGTTACCAGGGCATATTGTGCCCTCAGTTAAACTATGTGCTTAAGAGGTGACATGAGTGCTAGGCAGAGCAGTGCCAACTTCCCAAAGAGCTGGAAGGTCAAAACACCTTCTTTCACCTCCGTGGGTTCGAACTGTTTGATACAGAACAGAGTTTTCACTGTTGGTAAATGCTCAAATGCACATGGGTGGTTGAAAGGTTAATTGGAGGCTATCTAATTTATTTGGAATAAGGTGAAACATTTCAGGAAGTATTTAGTTAGACAGGCAGACTCGTGCAGACACGTAGGCAGTAGTCATTCTGAGGGCACAAAATGTATGTGTGTGTATGTGAGTATATATGACAGCTAGGGCAGAGCACCTTGTGTTTCTAGTTTAAACATTTAGACATTCCTGAAAGATAAGCTTGTGGAGAAAGAATTGTGTGTAGGCGCATTAGAGTTGACCCTCTCCCCTCTACAGCTCTCACTCAACCCCCTGCTCTTTTATTTTTTTTCTTCCTCTAGAGACAGTAAAGTAGGAGGATACACTCCTCTATGTGTGTGTGTATTTTGAGTAAAAAAAAATTACTGTTAAGGAGTCTTAAGTGGGTGAGTGGGAGAAAATATTCTAAGTGAAGAACCATCAATGATAAGAGTAAAGGAGTTTACTATAACACATTTTATTCCAAGTACATGTAGCTGTGACAGTTTTATACTTTGCACCTTAATCACAGAATAAAAGACTGGGGCTAGTAGAATGTACAGTGTTCAGTGTGTGAAGTAGTTGTGGTCCTACCAAGATTTTTATTGCATTATCAGCCAGTGTGTTGAAGTTCATACCATCAGGATGCGCCGGTAGCTGTCTCGGTCAATGCCCCACAGTTTAAGATCAGTCTTGGCTTTGACAGTGGCAGCTCTGGGGGTCCCATAGATCAGTGCCAGCTCTCCAAAACTACCTCCTTCTCCAATACTGGTCACCCACTCCCCGTTCACATACACCTGCAGACAGAGCAAGAAACTTAGTGATGAACAGGGTCTTATAAGTTTGAATGCTTTTGAACAACCACAATAATTGCTGGATTTACTGTTATAAATTCTGTTTTTGTTTTTTTTTTTACTTCAACCTCTCTACTTATCTTCAGACATGTTCCCTAACCAATCCTCTGTCCTCTGCAACTTCCGGGCCGTTTGATATGCTCACTAGGCTTGTCCCTAAGCATTTGATCCCCACTAAGCCTCAGATGAGACCCTCTAAAAGGCTAAAACCTCCTATCTCTCCATCCATCCCTTTTAGTTCCTCTGTCTTGTCTTGTTTGAGTCTTCCCTTTGATTTGAGAGTGATGGAGGACAGAAAGCTGTGGTAGACTTCTCTCAGATCTAAGGCGCACATTTTCACATGCTTGGTCACTTACATGCACACGCACACATGCACAGCTCTATTTAGGCCAGGCACTATAGCTCCACAGACAATACAATCTCATTGAGACTCATTCAGGCTGTCTCTGGGGCTGTTACGGTTTCACCTGTCGACACACTATCCACTATCTTGTTGACTTAATAACACAGCCAGAAAGGAGGACAGAGAGGCAGGGAGGTTTTATCCTTTCGGTGGCTGCTGTGAATTGCCAGAATTGTTGTGAGCCATTATCCAGGGCTCAGAGTCGACCACAGAGGACACAACCTTCACTATTAACTGGGGTGGCTTCAAAGAGACGCAGAGAGGTGGTTATGGTTACATCAAATTTAGAAGAACAATTACATGAAAGTTGTGAAAGTGTTAAATGACAGCATGCCATAAAAATAGTTAGTGTCTCCTTGCCTGCAAGTTTTTGTTTGGTCTCATACACACACCTTCATGCAGCTGCAGGGCAGGCAGAGCTCTTTAAATAATCAGTATGAAGTCCTAACCAGATCAGGTTTGCAAAGCTGGAACAGAAGCTTGCTGAAAAAATAGATACTTAAGGACTGAAACTGGAAAGAGTCGTACTGTTTGTGTCAGCAGTGTGCAAAAGGTAAAATGGAGTTCATGATGAAAAAGAATGAAACACGTCTTAAACAATGACTGCCATCTCACAGCTGTGGCAATTTCCAAATCCAAATACCTACAGTGTCTGGTGGTAATTAAGAAGTGACAAGTACTGGAAGGTAAGTGAGTAAGCAAGGTCACTGGGTATTCCTGTTTGTAGTTAGTTGATGTTTTTTTTTTATGAGCTCTGCAAATGTTTGTGAGGTAGGGTCTGTCTCCAACTATTTGACAGCAATTATATCACTTAGTTCTCAAATGCCATATTCAGTCTAAACATATAAATAAAGTAAGCCTACTCTTACAAATTAAGTGCCTAGATTAAAATTAAAGTGATTATCTTGAGACATTTGCTCACAAAATGTCAGATATAATCATCTGTGATCAAAATATTTTCAATATTTTATTACAAACAGCATTTTATTCCAATAAGATTGTCTCACATCTCATAACGAAAGCTTTAATTTCCTTGGTGGTGCACCCATATACTGCAAACACAGGCTAGTGTCTGTAAGTGAATACACTTGTGTGCAGACGTTGAGGGGTGTTTACATCAGTGGCAGTTGTTGTCAACTTTCAGGCAGTTTATGGGATGCCGGCAGAGTTACACCCCCGTCTAATGAGAGACATCTCCACACTTTAATAACCTCGGCACTAAGCTTGAAGTAGTTTGGTGTCTTGGCTGAGGATGGGAGGCAACAGCTGTGTGTAGAGACAGACGGATGGTTGGCGATGAGAAGTGAATATGGGTAGAGGTGAGGCTTAGGTTAGGGGTCTTCACCCATTTAAGTGCAGTGCAGAGTTCTGGCTTTAGGAAGAGATGCCTAAAATTCACCAGACAGAGATGGGTTAAAGTCCCAGCCCAGAGCAGACTATTTAAACACGTCGGAAATAATAAGGCCAAACTATGATGCTGAAGATTTGGGACTGAACATTAGAACATAGATTTAATATTAAGTTGGGACAGATTCAGAAATATAGAAGATATAAGAAAGAAATATTTTTGATTTCAAATATTGCTACTGAAAGAAACTTTGATAACCTCTACCGTGAGAGTGAGATTACCATGCGCTGATTATCAGATGGTACACAAGACTATCTTACACTGAAGATAGCTGAGGCAGACTGATAGCAGACTGTATCATAGCACCCAAACCTTTTTACAGACAATATTTAATTAAGCCTGATCCCAGCAGGTTCAAAATGTTGTCTATTATATATTTTGGGAGTAATAATTAGCAGTTACAACTTTGCATGTATCATATGTGCACAATAACCCTATACAGGCATATACAAATGGGCCATACAACTTATCACATGACATGAGATCAAAGCAAGAATGTTACGTAAGTTGGTTTTGTATATCAAGTCGCCATCTCTTCTAGATGTATTTATAGCCTTCATTCTCTCTGTGTCTCAGGTGCACCAACTATACGCTCGCTTGGCTAAATTTGCCAACCTGCTTCTCTCCTCTTACTCACTATATCTGTGCTCACTGCTGTAAGCTGATAAGGTTGCTTCCTGTTTAACTTTCCGTCAGCTTCTGTTTTATCTCTCCACTTAAGTCTACCATACTGTTTCAGACTTGCTAAGACAAAAGATGTTCTCAGTTTTGCTGCCTTCACAGAGCACTGAACTCTATAGCTCCATGTTAAGATTGTCATCAGAGTGGAACCGAACTTTGAAGAGAACAAAACATAGGGGCAAACCAATACAACCTGTTCATTGTTAGAGGGAAACATTGTCTCAACATGAGTGGAGAAGGCTGGGTTTTCCCACTGAGCCACATACTATTGTACTATTAACAACAGGTGAATAAATGCTAATATTTTGACAGTGAAAATATAACTTTTTGTTTGGAATGCTGATTTAGATTATTTCACTGATAATGATAGAAAGTATGCTAAAAAAAATGACAGTGAGTGAGTGTGCGTGATACGTTTTGTTCAAATTCTATTCTTGCGAGGACATTTTGGTCTGATGAGGATGTTTTTGCTTGCTCTCACAAGTTCAAAGAGCGTTTTGGGGTTCAACACTAGGTTTTAGAGTTAGGGTTAGAATGGAATTTGGTTGGGGTTAGGATGAAGTTTTAGATTAGGCATTTAGTTATGATGGTTAGGGTTAGAGTAAGAGGTTAGGGAATGCCCTATGTCAACGTGTGTTAGACAGGTGTGTGTGTGTGTGTGTGTGTGTGTGTGTGTGTGTGTGTGTGTGTCAGCCACTTACGTCCACTTCACCTTGGTCAATCACATAGAAGTTGTCTCCTTCATCACCTGGGGTGAGGAGACAAGGAAAACAGGAGTTTTTGAGAGTAATTAGGAAAACCACAAAACTATCTGGCTTTGAACCAACAGGAAAACATCAATTACTTCCTCCTGATTCAAAAAGGAGGATATGTTTTAACCATTAAAACAAAGAGGCGAACGACTCTATGCCACAGCTCAAGATCATCTATCAGACAAATGCACAGCTTTCATATCTGTCACAAATTCAATTTGAAAAGAAAATATTGAGTTTCCAGTCTTACAACCATTTTTCCTTGGGTCTTTATGAGGGACTCTAAAAGCTTCAGGGCAAACACAGCGTCACAGATGCAGCTGCCTCCTCCAGAATACATATTTCACTGGGCCTGCCAATATCTTTATGAAATAGGGCCCTTGCCAGCAGAAAGTTGCAGCAACAACAGGGATCATTATATACCTCTTGTGTGGCTTAATAGTGGAAACTGTGAAACAGAAGTGCCTGAGCATGTAGAGCTTACAACACCTTATTATTATGGAAAGAGTTCTAGTACTACTAAATACGTCTGCTTAATTTATTCTGTCCAAATGCTGCTCTGCAAGGAAAACACATGAATGACAAGGCTACAAAAGTGTATAAAAATGGAGACGACTGCTGCTAAAGTAATAGTTTAGAATTAAAGAAATTCATTTTCTTGTTTCTCTTGAGTTAGATGAGGAAATGGATACCACTCACCAGAGAAAACAGTTAGCTTCTCTCTCTCTCTCTTTCTCTCTTTCTCTCTCTCTCTCTCTCTCTCTCAATGGTAACAAAATATCTAGGCACAGGAGTATATCTTGACTGGCAGCACTAACTTCCTGAAATCTGCAGTAGTGGCCTTACAATAGCTGCTGAAATATAAAACTGTTCCTTTAAGTTTGTCTCAAAGGTTGCACCAGCAGATAATCTATATTGTTGCCTAAATCAGAAGGTTTTGTGTGGATGGTGGATATTTTAGCCATCAAAAATGCAGATTGCTTTGAAAAGGAAAATCATTTCTGCAACTATGACCATTGTTTTATTAAGAGTACATTTTTATCAGCTTTACTAAGACCAATGGGCACTACTTCCGTTTCGTATTTCCGTATACCATCTCTCTCTGTGGTCGTATCAGCTACAATAAATTGGTGGTTACCCTTGATTTGTGGAAAGGTTGCAACTCAAAATGCTGTCTGGCATGACAGGGATCCGCTAAAAGCATCTAGTCTGGAGATAAGGCTGAAAAATGGCAAAGTGTTCCTTTAATTATGCTATCTGTTACATAGGGCTCAATGGAAACATTAAAAAGGAAAGACAGCTGCTTATGAGGCTCTCCCTGCAGTGACCTCTTACAATACAATTGTATTGCAACACTCTTCAAGTGGGCAATGATGCCTGAGGATGCATGGGACAAAGTATGCATGTGTGCACCCTTCATAGGTATCAGGTGTATGTGTATGACTGTGTAGTTGTGTTCTTGTGTGTATGTTCACCTAAAGAGCTAAAAGGCTGAGGGCAGTCTGTGTGTAAAGTTCACAGGAGTTCACACGGCTAATTAATACTGAGTGGAGAATGCTCGTTAATCATATAGAACTATTTGTCACACAAAATGCTCCTTGTCTGTCTGATGGTGTGTCCTAGTGGAGACCCCAGACAGACAAACACACACACAACCTGCTGCAACCTGGCCCTCTGCTATCTCCCTCTTTCTGTCTCTGTCTCATTCTCTTTCATCTCATCTATGCCTCTTCCAATTCCCTCTTGCTCTGTCTTTCTTTTCTTCTACTCTTCCTGTCTTTTATCACTTTGGTTCTCAACTCTTTGTTTTGTGCCCTCCCAGTCCCTCTGTGCTTGAGAGTGCAGGCAAATATTTGACCAGAGCATGCACAAGCACATAGACACACACATGTATATCCAGACTGGTCACCTCGTACACAATCTTAAAGTTCTTCGCCTTTGCTCAAAACATCTTTGGCATCTAAATACTTACTGACAATGCTTGTGCACCATTAACATTTGATACTTTAGAAACAGCAGGTGAAATGAACTTGATATATTGTGTTAGACTGGTTAAGTGGCAATTCCATTCATCCGTTAGATATATCAACTTATCCTTGAGAGTCACAGGGAGGCTGAAGCCAATTCCAGCTGACATTGGGTGAAAGGAGGACTGACACACAGACAACCATTCACATGAACATTCACGAGGCAAACGCTGTAAGAAAACATTGTACTGAGGTGACAGAACCAAACACTGCATCACGATGCCATTCGGACACAATCACAATAAGTCCATTTTGATTGTTATGATAAAATTCTCCAAATTTTGCCTTTGTTTAAATAGCAGTTGAGCATCAGAGTCGATAACTCCTAGCTGTGTCTAAATAGTGTGTGATGGGTCAGTACAGGGGTGCTTTGTTGAAGCTGTACAGTAGTCCAGACATTAGCAATGACATCAATGCTGTATATACTGTATACCACAATCATGGGCTGTCTGGGACTGTGGGTCCTGCAAAGTTAGCTAGACTTATTATCACCAAATTAGGACTGATATACTCCTGGATACTGTCTTAGAGTAGCTGGGAGTGACTAAGTGAGTGTGTGTCCAAGGCCAGACAGTTTTCATTTAATGTCTGTGTAAGTGTGTGTTTGTATGGCATGTTCCCCAAATGCAACATATGTGATTTTGTGCAGGTGTGAACATACATAGTTATACATACATATTATCTGGATGTGGACATGTATCTATGAGAATGTGTTTTGAGTGTTATATGTGGTTAAACATGTCTGTATTATGTATGATCGGAGTTTGGTTGGAGGAGCACTGGAAAAACACTGCCTCTGCTATACTTCTCAGAGTATGTGGATGTGTGAATTGATGTTTTCTCCACTTGAAACATAAACTGTGACATCATCTACAGGTTACAGGTGGCACATGTTAAAATTAATCTAAAGAAAATATGAATACATACCTTGCTGGATAACTGTTTCCCCTGCAATATGTGTCACCGGGAACATGGCATCAAATATATCACTGGGAATGAAAAGTGATAGAGGGAAGAGGACAAAAGGAGAAGGAAGGAGGGAAGGAGAATACAGTTAATACTAACATCCTTGATATTACAGTGCATTACCCCACAGCTCTTTTGAATCGTTTACTCACACACACAAAAGTACAGTCACACACAAGAGGCTGTTCCATGAACATGAGGAGCAGCAAGATGGAAAAGACAGCAGCTGTCATCGCTGCATCCACTCTATCAGCCAAAGAGATGGGCCTGGGAACTCCGAATGACCCCAACACACAAACACGCACACACATTTACACAGAACACACCCAGTAAATGAATTCAAGTGTGTGGTTTTTTAGAATGAACTTTTCAAGATTTGCTAAATGCACATAGCAAATATAAGAGAATGTTATTATTATTATCACATAAATCAGTTTTACAAAGCTACAGCAACTTTCTCTGTTTCTTTGTGTCATGTAACGTGGTGCATAGCTTAAACATGACTCTGTTGTTACAGCACATGATCAAAGCCTTTATTGCTGAGTGTATCTTCTAAAAGAAGCACTGAGAAAACAAACAAAATGACGAATGTGCCTAAGCACTTAATTTCTGCTCAGCCCGGCAGCGAAAGCGCCTGTTAGGCTGTTCCTAATCGGGCTGTTTAAATGCATGAAGCTTCAGCAGATTAAAGTTCCACTGCTGGGATGTGTTTGGACAAGAGAAAACTCAGTATCCTTCCTCTCCTCCTCTCTGCCCGTCTTACACCTTCAGGGGATATTTATCTATCTAATCAGTTACATACCACCCGTCTTATAGAGAAATATAGAAAAAACAATAAAAGACGGTCAGGCATATCAAAGACATACAAAACTTTAGAGTTCATGTGGAGCAAGTTTGAGCCCGTTCTTGGTTATCAGCGCATGTGTAAGTGAATGTGTGTATATCAGCCAGTCTCTCTGCATCTGAGTGCATACTGCCTATGAAAACACCTGGGTTTATACAAAATAACGTGTGGGTGTTTAATTTGTTTGTGCTAATGGCAGCATGCTAGATAATGCAGCAGTAATGAAGCCATGGAATGAAAAGGTCTACATAGCTAAACACACCTTGCTGCACACTACAGACATAAAAGTGCTGCTTTACATGAACCTCTCCAGTAAAAATCTGCAGGTCAACAGATGTTGGAGGAGATCTGAGAATGTTATTGAATGGTTTTGAAGCGGTGCTTCCAGGCCTGCTGGTATTTGTTTGTGTGACACTGAATAAAAAGCAGACTTAAAAAGGTGGACATGAGCCAACTTAACCCACAGGTAGGCCTTGTGTGATGCAGCTGGCCACTGACTCACATGTTCTTAAGGAAACACGCATGCAAAACACGCTTCCTCTTTGAAGCATACAGGCATAAGCTAAAAGATGCACAATCACACGTAGGTATTCATATACTATAAAACCTCCAATGTATACAGAAGATGCCATGTATGTAACATACACTCGGTGTTCACCATACTCACACCCACACACTACAACACACAAAAACAACATTTGTGATGAAAACATAACTCTGAAATGACATGCAAACTCAAAGTCTTTGATGGTGATTAGTCAGTGCAACATCTGCAAAAGTGCCCTCAACTCTCCTCACATCTGTGACCACCTGCGTTTGGCAGGAGTTTGTTTTCTCAGGGAGCTTCGGTGGACTTCAGGTCACGTATAATTCCTAATGTGTGGATTATGAAAATAATATCCTCAGCAAAACACAAGTTCCACAAGGGAGACGAATTTACCAACATGGTGAAGTAATTATAATTTCTTTGGGACGACATATATTTTAGAGTCATCTAATTCAGAATAGTCTACTTCAGTGCGTGCCCTTTGGCAGCGGTGATGGCATTAATGATGATGATGCATCATGCCGCTAAGCAGGAATCTCAAGACTGAGCCAAATAGTCATAGAGAGAAGATCAAAGGCAAATCTGCGTTTAGGTAATTACCCTTGACCACCTCTCTCTTTCCATGCCCTGCTCTCACTGAATGCATCAGTGAGCACAACAAAGACACTTACGCAGATAATTACTTCCCCTAGTCTATACCTGTCTCTCTTTCCCTTTCTTCATCCCCAACTTCCTCCCTGTCTGTTCTCCATCACTTTTTCTCTTCCTCTCCCCTCTCAATTACCCCTTTCTTCCCTCTAATTCTCTCCCTGCCCCACCTATTTCTCCCATCTTTTGGTCTATCACCCCCACCCTGCCTGTCCCAGATGAAGTGATTAATGTTGTCCTTTCCGCTACCTGTAGCTCCTCTGACCTCATGAAAAGGCACAGCCCTGCTCCCCAACAATGGATGAGCTGTTCTGACAGAGACAGACAGAAAGAGGGAGGCACAGAGAGACCCTACAGACTCTGAAGTGGCTAGGAAGTTCACATGCACCCTAAGGAGAGAGACAAAGCTTCCGTCATGGCTGAGATATGAGGAGATACTTCTCTGCAACTTGTGTACCTGCCTTCACACACACACACACAAAGCAATGTGTATTTGTTTGCAGCACAGAATGCAGCATCTAGGCATTACGACACTAGACAATACTGTAATACTCCGACATTGCATTGCTTTGTGTTGTGCTCATCATGAAAAGGTGTTTTTAAAAAAATCATATTAAATAACAAAAATGTAGCTGCTACCTTCAGCTGCAAGTCTTACAAAGCAGTGAGTGTATGCAAACAGTTCAAGTATGTGTGTGTTTGTGTGAAAATGACAGGCAAAGTTTATGTGCTCCTTCACTTTTATGTATGTTCACCAAACAATGCAGCAACAGCCTATCATTGTTCTCAAAGACTCATAAAATGTGGTTAGCTTGGGGGATTTCAGTCATTAATGAAATAAAATCAGGTCTGCTTAATGTAGCTGTATTGCTTATTGTTCTTCCTAGTTGGCACAGACGACACTTTTCTTTCACTTCTTCCCTCCTCCTTCTAAATCTCACCTACAACACAGCTGTTTATTTGTTCAGCAGCAGACGCCTTATCTCTTGCGTTGCTACCACAGCACAGAGCACTGCCATTATGCCATTAACACCAAAGGGCTCTTTAACAGCGCGGCATGCCGCCATGTCTTTGTGTTTCTTAATGGGCCACAGAATGTTGAGTTACACAAGCACTTCATGGGGAACCCATCCAGAATGCTCACTCTGTCTGGGTGAAAGAGGTTTTGCAATAACCAAAATAATCAACAACTGTACCACATATGGGAACTTCCCAGCACTTCAAGCCAAGTTGTGTCTAGGCTTGGCAGTGATGTGCCACTGGTTTGGCTGGCATAGCGTTCATGCCGTAAGTGCTTGATGGATTAATTTTCACTACCACAGTTGATACTAATTCAGATTGCTGATTCTGGCAAATCAGACAATAGTCTTTGTTTTGCAAGTTCACATGATTCCATTATATAAGTAATGGCCCAAGGACAAATGTACAGTTAATTTGTGTGTTGGAAGGCCAAACAAAAACCTGACAATAAGACACAAATCCCTACAGGATTCTGTGTGAATGGCACGTTACAAGATGTTACGACAATCTGACAGAGGAACCTAATAATGAAACACACAAAATATTTAGTTCAGAGAAGTAAAAAAAAAAAAAAAAAAAAAAAAAAAAAAAA
>OMLM01013280.1:27728-42258 GCA_900302695.1 Helostoma temminkii | reverse complement strand
AAGAAAAGATGTTATGTATTATGCCATAAAGATGCACATGTGATAGTTATTATGCTATGAATTGGAAATATGGCACATGGATGTTTTTTGTTTGGGCCTTCCCAGCACCTGAGTGATCTGGGAATGTTACAAACAACTATTGTGCACATTCTCAACATCTGTAGCTAAAGCAGCAGGTTGCCATTAGCAACACAAACTACAGTACTGCTTTTGTTTCGGTGCCAAATGAAGATCTGTGATTAGTCAACATGTGTTAAGCACAAGCAAAAACATATAAATGAACATGCAAACATAAATTTGATTTTTAATGATGGCTGCATTTTAGAAGAATTGTTTGCTAGCCTGTTGTGTGAGTCATTATGGGTATATCACAGCAAGATGGAAAACAGTTTTATGAGTTGAAAGTTGAGCACAATGTGCCAAAATTACTCACGTGGAACAACCAACTCACCCCATTGAGCTCTGTTAGTGTGGACACAATGAAACTTGTTTTTAAAAACCATTACATAGACAAGTATGTACATACAAGTGCATACGCTTCCATAGAGACAGATACACCACTGACAGTTGGCAGTGAGAGTGTGCAAGAGAGAAAAACGGAGAAGATAAAGGAGCCGTAATTATAAAGCACTGAGGCATTTATGACATGAAAGCTTTTGACATGTGGCCTGTCTCTCACTGGAGCCTCTGCAAAAAATGGATGGACTGGGTCATACCAGCTGCTGCCCATTTCTTTACATTGGCCTCCAAACTCAAAGAAAAACCTCAAAAGTGTGTGTCATGCCACACTACAAAGATCACCTCAAACCACCAAATCAGAACCGTAGTCCACTTTTAAAACTACAGTGGTGATGCTGAATAGAACTTGGCAAGATGGTAAATGGAGAAATCTTGAATAGTAATTTAATCATTTTAGTTTTAGGATTTTATAGTTTGATGATTCAAACTTTTGAAGATACTTTTCTGACCTTTACTGCAGACTCACTTTCTATAGTTCCAGTACAGAACTAGAACTAGGAAAACTCCTTAGAATGCACACTTTGTGTCTAAAAGACAATATGTTACAAGTACACTGTTTTTTCAAACCATAAAGTTGTATTTACATGTATTTAGGAATTAAAAATATGTCTATTAGGCTAGACATACTCATATACACATCATATTCCTTCGCATGTCTCTTGTTGTATGTTATATAGCCGTGTTTTTGTTTTGTTTTTTTGTACTGATGTCAACTAGGCTATACTAAGCATACATGGTGGTCCTGGGGGTTACAGGTGAATAGAATAATTTACTGTTGTTGACAATAATGACAACTTCAAGCTGGTCAAAAATGTGGGAGGTGAGATGAGGGCAAGGCCAGGCAAGGTGAGAAAGTATCCTCACTTTTCTGCAACTGAAGTGGCTTTTTTCCAGTTCAACCTTGAATATGGTCCTCAGCAGTTCTAAAATACCAGATCTAATAAACATTGTAGGCTGTGGTCTATTGCAGAGACTTTTTAAATTCCTCATAAGTAAAACAGCACTCTAACTGATGGGGTCTGACATTCACATTCACATTAAGTGGTCTAAAGAGGTCCAGGTACACTAAGCTGTGTGACTGAATGTTGGAAGTTGTATTTAAAACCAACCGAGGGCAGGGAGCACACCCCCACACCTGGCCTTGAAGGCTTTATAGAGGGTGTAAACCTGGATGCATCCTGTTGCCTCAAAGTGTAGATGTGTGTCACAGTATGCGTGCATTGCATCACCAAAGCACCCGGAGGCCGATGCGTTCATGCTGTGATTCCTGTGACCTGTACGTTGCTGCTAAAATCTGGGAAACTGTGTCATTTATGTATATATATACTGCAATGACATTTATGTATATATCCTGGAATGAGCAGACCACGTGAGAGAAAGACAAGTTGAAGAATTAGAGAGGTGGACAAAACTTAGCTTTAAATGTTCTGCTCTCTGATTTCCACATTCTTGTGAGGCTGAAGGTTGAAGGATGTATCTATGGCTTTATCTATCTATGTGACAGGTTTCACATGCAACATGGATTAATAAAAACAAAACATGTGTATCAAAGTCCAGTAATTTTGGCGACCCTGAACCCTGAAACACCTCGGGAGTAACTCACTAACAGCTATTTATGACAGTTTTTGTTTTTTTTTTAATTCCCAAAATTACCAGTTTCAGACAGTATAGTCTTACTATTCGAACAACAGACTCCTCTGGTTTTGGTGAAACATTTGATGACACTGAAGTTACCAAATATGGTTCCTTGCCTGATTAAGGGTTAATGGTAGTAGTGAGATGTACAGTATCATTTTCTAACCATGCAAAGCCAGACAACTAGAGCTACTGGGGAGGTAGTTCATAATATGACTTTCTACCTCATTTACAATACAGATGGTGTATCGTTTATATAGCATAATATAATAGTAGTATATGGTATAGTATCATTTTGCTATTTCACAGAAGTTTCTCATCTTAAATTTCCTCAGAAACTGGTCTATGTGAAAGTCTGATCAGGGGTGTCACACTCCAGTCCTTGAGGGCCACTGTCCTGCTTGTTTTCCAACCTTCTCTGCACTTACAGCTTCTGTCTGGACGAACACACCTGATCCAGGTAATCTGCAGAGGGTAAGGCAGGGATAGTTGGAAAACAAGCAGGGCTGTGGCCCTTGAGGGCTGGAGTTTGACACCTGTGGTCTAGATGTTTGACATTATTTGAACACCTGCCAGCTTTTGACAGCTTGAAAATCAGAATCAAAGGTCATTAACAGGAGAGCAAGTGAAGAAGTTAAGTGTAGAAGGACAGAGCAAGAGAAAGCTGTTAAACCATAGTCTCATTAGATTCACTCCTCCCTAATTTTTGTCAATACTGAAGATAAATCTAAGATTTGAGATGACAGATAAATAAATAAATAAATCCAGCATCCTGTTATTATTATTGTGACTCCATGGTGACATCGTAAACAGTAGCTACAGTAATGACGTACGTAGGGGTGACAGTGAAAGGTAATTAACCTTACTGCTTGTAACAAAAACAAAGGCTGGTCAGTGACTCAGGTAAACAAACAACACCTTGCAGAGTGGCGTGGCTAATCTGGTGGAAAGTCTGACTGACACAATAGCTTTCCTGAAACCTTTGATCCTAATTGAGGCAGTACTCCTCAGATAAAATATCAGGCTGGAATATCACTGGACCAGCACTGGCACCTTGGACACTGCTAGCCTGCCAATTTATGCCCAGTACCCACAGTAGCACCAGTGCTTTACTCACACTGCTGTGTCGCTGGCATGGCAATTGGAGGCTTTGGAGAAGCAAAATGGTAGGAATAGACAGAGACAGAGAAATATGAAGGGAAAGAGAGAATTCATTGAAATTAGTGCAGCACAGTTGAGAAGTAGCCAGGTGATGTGGTGAATACCAGATAGGTTAGTCTTTCTATTAAATAGAGCCTCTTGAACACTTATTTAGACATAAACAAACAAACAGGCACACATTTACACATATACAAGCTTAAAAAAGCAAGTTTACAAGATTTTCCAACTGTTTTATTAGCAGCAGTGATAAAGATGTGGAGGTCACACGTTTCATTCCTCTGCTGTGACTACTGCTTGGAACATACCCATTTAACACACACACACACACACACACACACACACACACACACACACAGACACACACACATACACACATATAGACATACAAGTATACTGAATTGAGAGGCAGAGCTACACGCCAGTGGAAGAAAGTAGCAGTCTGAGGAGGAAAAGAGTTAGCAAGAGGGAGCGGTTGATAGGAGGATGTGAGGAGAAATGAGGATGTGTTACAGGGTGGAGAACAAACATCAAACTTTGACAGTATCTTGATTGTAAATATAAACCACATCTGAATCTTTTGATGTTCTATCTAATTATTTTCCAGGCAAAATAACATATAAAAAAGTATTGTGTGTAGATATTTACTGTATTTTCTCCTTTTAAGGAGATAAAATACTGACTGACTAACATAAACAATTAATCACACAATTAAGTCTTAGATTACATTGCAGGGTTGAGATTACATGGCTATGAAATGTATAGGGGGTCCCTGCTCCTCTATTTTCTGACAGTTGCGTGTATTAAGTGTGACACGGCTGTTCTACAGGCCTACCTGATGATCCAACCTACACCACCTGCTGATGCAGCCATGATGTCAGCCTAGAACTATCACAAACATGTCCAACCATGCTGCCTCTCCCTGTCTTTCCTCTCTCTTTCTCTCCTTTCCCCTTCTCACATTTAATATAGTGATTTGGCTGTTGTGCTGCCAATTAGCTTTGTTAAAACTTTTGCTTTAACACAGTGAAGTTCTCCATCAAGATCACATTTTCAGTATTTATGCATTTTCACACATTCCTAATGCCTAATTTCCTCTATTGTTTGTTGCCCTGGGGCAGGAAAAAGCGAGCTCTTCCTCCACTTAGAGGGAAAATAGTTGAGGCTAAATCAGGTGCTGACAGGACTAAGCCTCTACCTCTCTGATGTGTCTACAGGCGACGTGTACCAGGAATGAAAGAAAGAGACAGACAAATAGAGGTAGACATATTCTCTTTCTCACCCAGCCTTCACAGATAAAGAAATACAGTCAAATATACTGTATACAGATTTAATACCCCTAGAGGTGCCAAGAATTGTGGCTTTCTCTTTTTTCTTTCTTTCTCGCCCTGTCTCGTTCTCAAATACACAAACACACACCTATCCTGACACGTTGCTAAACATCACAAAACATGCCGCTGTCCTGCGGGCATGTCTTTTCCTCTCCTCTCGCCTCCTCCTTCCCCTCACTCTCTCATTCCCACCTCACAGAGGACGAGCACTAGAACAAGATAAGCATTTGAGAAGCAGATTGGGACACAAATTGTCCTTTGTTGGGGTTTAAACCTGAGAGATGTTTACACAACAGAGCATGTTATATGTGCACGCTGAAACACACACATATCTACACTGAAATTAAGACAGAGAAAATCTGAAAGCATAAAGGCCTGAGGAGGAAGGATTAATAGATGACTAGATGACAAGCTGTAGAGGAAGATATATCCCCTGTAGAGACACTAAAGGCTAAAACTATACACTGTACTTGTGTACAATGTGTGTGTGTGTGTGTGTGTGTGTAAATCTCATCACACCCACTGCTCTGGGCAGTGAGGTAATAGGTGCACTGGGTGCATGTAGGGGAGAGAAATAGTTAGACATTCAATAGCTGACATCTGACTGATGTAAGGCTTCCCTGCTGTAAACAGACAGCCTCATCAGACACACAGCCTACAGACCTGGACAGTGTTGAGCAACCAACTAGGATCTTGTGTATAAAGTGTACACCATGGAATGTGCTAAAGTTAGCAACTTGGTAAAAGGAAACCTCATTCTGACAATTTTAGATAAAATGAATTGTGATTTTCATACTCTGAACTGACAGCATGACTTTCATTCAGACTGTTTAAATAATTATTATTTTTGTACTGTCTTTGTGCATATAAGCTTTCAGAAATGCCATGTACACCTGTTTTGAGTAATTTTTTTTAAGTATTTTTGCATGATGATTTAAGCAATTCACACACATAAGGTCTTTTACCCACACAGAAAAAAGCAATTCAAATTTATTATTGTTCTCTTATATTTTACGATCATAATACAGAAAATAACTATCTATTTGGGCTTATGATAATGCAAATGCCTTCCTTTGGCACCAAAAAAGGAGCAGATGGTATCAAAGTACTTTTTAATTTGGACATACACATTACAAGCAGCATGGTGGTGCAGTAGTTAAATAGTCGCCTCATAGCTAAAGGACCCAGATTTGCATCTTCTTAGCAGTCAGGTGCCTTTCTGTGTTGATTTTGCACCTTCTCCCTGTGCCTGTGTGGGTTTCCTATGTGTACTGCGGCTTCCTACTGCAGTCCAAAGGTTAATTGGTGTTAGGTTAACTGGTGGCTTTAAATTGCCCGTAGGTGTGAATGTGAGTGTGAATGGTTGTCTGTTTCTATATGTCAGACCTGAGGTAGACCGGCAACCGGTCCAGGGTGTACACCATATCTCACCCATTGACAGCTGGGACTAGCTCCAACACCTTTAACCCTTAACAAGAGAAGGTTATGAAAATGGATGGAAGGAGATTCTCATCAGTACAAGAAAACCATACGATAGAGAAAAAATATATGTGGAGAAGATTTGTCGGTTCATCACCTCTAAATAAAATCACTAAAATCATCAAGAAATGCAAGAATTGGGTTTTTATTTTTTTGTTGTCACTGGAATACTGCCAAATATTTTTTAGATAAATGGATATATGTATGGGTAGTATTTTTTCACTGTTTTATTTTTTTCACCTCTCTCTCTCTCTCTCTCTCTCTCTCTCTCTCTTTCTCTATCTCTCTCTCTCTCTCTCCCATACACATTTGGTCTGTCTTTGCTTTTGCCTTTTCACTTTTCATAATGAGGCAAAAAACAGTTTTGCTAGTTGGAGCAAATGGAGCAAATAAGGAGAGCAAATGCAAATACAGCAAAATCCTATGGAGGTTACAATAGAAATGTGATGCAGAATTGCATATTTAATTTACTGCATAACAGCATAACTCTAGGAACTTTTAAACTTTTAAACCTTTAAGCTAAAAAGCCAAATTGATCTATGATAGACTACTAAACAAACTCCATGAGATGTCCCATATTAAAGTTTATCAAGCATGAGAATAGCTTGAGCGCCCCTAATCTAAATGAAACTCAACCACAGTGACACCAATAAACCAATGAGGAGGTCATGGGAGAATTAACACACTATAACAAGACTGTTGTCTGTGCCTGTGCACTGGAACCTATCAAAGTAGCATAGACAAAGCAGACGGGATGTATACAAAAGGAGGCCATGGGCTAACTTAGGCTATTCAGTAGGGCACTGGGCTGCTCTGTCCCTGGCAAATGTGTGGTGGTCACTGTGTGGGTTGTACTTTGGGCTTGGCTATGCTAAAAAAGCGCATCATGTCCTCACAGCAAGGGCAAATATTGGTTAGGACTTTAATGTCATGCACACTGGCACGTTTGCCTATCATATTTATTCACATGAAGTGAAACATGACATCGTCCATGAACACAATCGCAATAACTCACTACTTGAATGCCAATGAACACATACTCAGGTGTCCCAGTTTGAGTAAGTATGGATTTAAGATACTTTTAATAAACTTTCCATTTTGTTGGGAGCCATGGAAGCAAGAGTGAGGAGATTCACTACTACTACTCCTACTATGGATGTGATCCAACTGCTGTTCAGATCCAAAACAGAGGCCATTTTCTCTCTCTTTTCCTGTTTACACCAAGACAAACGTTCATGAGCACTAACTCACACACCACTTTTTTGAGAATTTATATGCATTGTTTAGACAGCTAGCACTGAGGTATATGTACATACATACTGTGCATGAACAGGAACACACATGTACATACACAGACATGCATAAACACATGCAAACATAGACACAGGCATTGATGGTATAAGCAGCTGAAAAGGCAGGGATGAATCATAGACAACTGGAATACTGTCTTTCACGGACTCTGGGGTTCATCTTGGAGGAAATACAGAGTTCTAAAAGGTCTCCAGACACTAACACTACTACATGACTCACTGCTTTCTGGAGAATTAGATTAAAAATAAATGAAGTGAAGGATGGAGAAAATATGACAGGGGGTGGAAGAGGCAGCAGGGGACAGGTTGAAACACAACAGAGAGTGTGAGAGAGGACAAAAGTTTCCAGCTATCTGTGCAGTTCTATGTGTAACTATGTGTTTGTGCACATGTATGCTCTTGCTGATGTGTATATATGAGTGTGTTCATCTGCGCAGACTTGCCTGATATGAACTTCCAACAAATGATATGTTTGTGTGCGTGCCCTGTGGTTTGCTTAAGCGTGAAGGTAAAGTTGTCTGAGCTGAAGCAAAGACAAGATGTGCTGGGGGAGGTGAGGTTGTTGATCTCTTAGTCATCTGTACACTAGATGGTGGGGATGGTCGAGGTTCAGTCAGGCCTGTAGCTCTCCTGTGGAGAGTGACCTCATCGCCTGGCCCCTAGCATTGTGGCAGCGGCACAAAGCCATGCAGGGGACACAGAGAGAAGACTACACATGATGTGGGGGAGGGAGTGGATGCAAGAGTGGATGTAGATGTGAATAAGTCTGCATGACTGAGAGAGGAAGAAGGACAGGAAGGAAAAGAGAGAGAGAAAGTAATGAATTCTAAAAAGGGGGAAAAGAGGACCACCAGGCTGTCAGGAAGAACCGGGATGAGAACACACAGACAGTCAATGAGGGAATGAGTAAGACAGGAAACACAAACACACACACAAGTAAATACACTAAATAACACACAACAGAAACCTGTTAATTTGTCCATGCTGCAGAGCGCTGCTATTGCATCTCACAGGATGACAGGAAAAGGTACACAAATAATCGTAAAGCCAACTCACTCACCATAGATACCACTCTCAACAGTCATTCTAAAATCACAAGAAAAAGAGATGTGGGTGGGAGAAGACTCACAAACAGCCATCCCTTCTCCCTATATCCTGTTTCCCCTGCTGAATACACTGCAGGAAAGAATGGTCTGCAGGTGGTCAGTATGCAGTTGTGAATGCCCACAAGCACACACTAACGCTGGGCATTTCTTGCACATACATTTGTATTAACATATGCTATGTATATCTCTTTCCAGCAAAAGAACAGGTGTTTCTGGCTAGAAGAAGTAATGACTCCAGTGATGGTTAATATCTCTATTATCTGTGTGTGTATGTTGAAAAAACACCCTCTAGGGGATGCTATGTGGTAACAACACACACTTAGTGTCACTGTCGCCATGTAAATGTCAATATACATTTTACCAAAACCTTTACTGATCTGCTGCCTGACTGAAAACATCCATAGAGCTTGAGTCTCACATCTATTGATATGAATTCAATATACAATCTTCAGAGCTGTGTTCATCTGATATGGACATACAGCACTCTGTCTCACTTTGCATTCTCCCTGTTGTCTTGTTTTTTCACACAACCCTTAAATAAACTTTCACTGGAACACAATATGACACAGATCTCTCTCGGGCAGTTTTTGTGTCTATCCTTTTGCTTTGTGTTGTTTATTTAAGTGTTCTGGTCCTCACTGATTTATTTTTCTTCTTCCAGCAGTCACACACACATAGACAAAAAAGTGCCAGTATGTTCCGCGTCCATCGGCAGGGGCTAGTCAGGAAGGTGCAGGGGTCAGAGTTCAGGGGTCAGAGGTCAACTAATCAGTCACTTCATCAACTCATTACTCTGCTTGTTAATTGGAGGATTAAAGCAGGCAGGATGAGGTAAGCATCACCTCTTTACAATCCCTATCCCCCACTGAATATTTGCAAAATATTTTGTTATATACTGAGTGTGCTTCTTACTATGGCTTACTTTTGGAGAATGGCTTACTTTAGTACTTTCTGTTTTTAGAGGTTCTGATTCTCTGCCTAACAAAGATTAAGTACAGTATTTGCTTGATTTACAATTGGGTCGTGACCTGAGAAGATTTAACAACTCTTGTAACCAGATGTTATTGTAGAATATTGCAAACTCTGCCAAGACAGCTCAAGAAGTGGTATAAACACGGGTTCCCCATGCCTGCTGGACTATTTATGTAGTTATACAGAGAGCAGCGCTTCTTTTGTCTGTAGTGACCCCAGGAGAGTGTTTTGTGGTATGAGGCCATTAGATTTATTCAGGCACAAAGAAGAAGATAACCTGATGAGAATACTTACTGTGTGAGCATATTGCATGCGTTTTGATTGTGTCAAGGGGAAAATAAACACGCCTCAAACAGATTTCCCAGAGGTCTCTTCTTCTCTAATTAATCTTTCTCTGAAAGTCACCTCAAAGAATTGCTCTATTGTATAGGCCTTCCTGCCTTCTCTCCACTGTTGCTCTCCACATAAAGAGGTGCAAGATTATCAAGGTCATCTATCCTGGTGTGCAAAAAAATCTGACAAAACCATTATCAATAAACACTGTACTGCTATCAGTGGTCTTATTTCATATCACTCCAGTAGGAAGTTAGATATCAGTAGGAACTAAAAGAATGTGTTTAAACATGCAGTAGCACTTCAAATGACCACATTAAAAGACTGGTTCTCAAATGACATTTAACAGTGGGAAGTGCTGGAAAGATAGGCTGGCAAATCTCATCTGAGGGCACACCTGGACAAACAGGCTATATGTGTATGCACATGTGCATAGCCATATACACACACAAACCCATATACTTGACTGTTGGACCGAGGCCAGATATCCAGATATTGGTGCAAAACAGTGTGACCTGATTTTGTTTGTTATCAACTATATGTAGTTATTAAAACCTTTAATCTGAAAACTATCATCTAAGTGCTGTACGTTAGCTGAAACAAAAACAGAATAATCGGACATGCAGATGGAAAGATGAGTTTAATAATAGTTTCAGTCGATATGGTAACAACTACTGTACGGTTCCAGTGTTGAGACAGGTGGTTGCAGGCTGATTTGGGTGTTAGCAAATCAGGCTCAGCACAATGTGAAATCAAACACCTGTTTCCATCTTATCTTGTGTGCATGTGTGTCTGTTTGTGTGGGCATATCATAATGAGGTCATTATAGGAGCTAATGGATAGCAAATAGGGAGTCCACCCAGTGGTCCACTGGGAGCCACAATATGGCAGAGGTCCAGATGTCAGTTAAGAGACCAGGCAAGGTCAAATAGATAAATGGAGATACTGTATCCTAATGGTACAGAACATGTTCATTCCCTTTGTTTCAGCAAAACAAAATATTCCCAACTTTGCACTACATTTACTCTGTTGCAATATATGAGTTCTATGCCTGTGTTTGTCATAAGATATAAAGTCATATTATTCACCCTTCAGTAAAAAACATGAACTTTTATCTCTTTATTCCTGCAATCTTCTCAGTTTTTCAAGTGTTTTGTTGAAATATGGAAGACAAAATATGACAAGGTTTCACTTCCAGGCAGCTAAGGAGAGATGGTCTACACACACACACACACACACACACACACACACACACACACACGTACATACATAGCTGGTGCAGCTCAGAAACATCAAGGCCATAAAGCTTGACATATGGAATGGTGAGTTAATCAAAGACTACACACTCCCAGCTGGAACAGATGCACTGGGAACGTAGTCTGACATGCATAAAAGACAAAGTACTTGCGTGTACGTGTTTGTGTGTGTTTCTCATGAAAATGTAATCACTGTCATTCTTTGTAGTGGTGTAATGTAAAGTGCTTCATCTTTGTACCTGAACAACGCGGGGTGTGTCGCACTGTTGTACACTCCTGGTCTTCACCATAGCTGGCCTTTCAGTCTCCGCTAGAACTACGGTTCATATTTGAATTATGGCAAATTACTGCATTTGTACTGCATTTAGGATAAACACTATGTGTCCATCTCCTAAAGCTAATGGCACATTAACTAAAATAACCAGGAAATCAGTGGAAATATGATCATGATATTGTAAACATTTTAAATTTTGATTGTTTCGGTCTTACAGATTTTAATCAAAAAGCAACCTTGTTAACAAGTGTCTGTTATTGAGCTCTGTTGAAATGCACTGCTTATAGAGCTAGTACAGTTTCCCCGGATTCCTAGAAAGGCAGATAAGTAACTTAAGAAGATGAGCTAGATTATACAAGAGAACAAGAGACAGAGTGATAGGAGATAAGACAAAAGGTAAAAAACAGGGCAAGATAAAAGAGAGCACTGTGGACAGTGAAGAAGAAACATAGAAGACTTCATTGTTTTCACTCATGCTCATTATTAAAGGGGATGATAGCATAATATAGTGCTAATTGGGGAACAAATCATGTGGTGTTCAGCTTACATAACTGCTGAGTGACTAATCACAAATTATGTTTCCTTCACACACACACACACACACACACACACACAGAAACCAATTTTTCTCTGTCTGCCTCATGCACACTGCCCTCAAACCAAAATACCACTTTTAATTTTTCAAACCAATTGGACATAAAAATAATAAAGACTACCACTAACCACCAGTCAAGAAAAACAAATCAGTTTTGAGATGCAAAGATCTGTCGACTCAAATGATGCATTCTTTGATCCTCCACTTGATGTCCAACACACGCTGATATCAAGAGCAATGGTCAACTTTCACTTCCTTCTCAGCCAAATGACCAGCTGTGTTCAACCAACAGAGCAGCAAACATAAAGAAAGATGGAAGGCATGAGAGGCAGAGAGGGATGGCCATGTGGCCGGACTACATCTGCTAATGTGCATCAGAGCCTGACAGTTTTGGCACTTCCATAGAGGCCAGTGCATTCCATAACGTGACTTTGTCAATGCCAACAAGAAAAGGTATCAACAAGCAGAAATTATTACCCTGAAACTGAAGTTGGCTTTTTTTTCTGTTTTGTCCTCTACAACAAAAGGGATAACGATGATTACTGTATATCATCAATACAGTAGAACAAACTGGGATGACCAAAAATCACACATTTGTGCCTAACATTAACACTGAGAGCATGTTGTGCATTTTACAGTGACTAAGCCACATGTAAAGGCCTTCTCTTTGCTGTGTGCAGTTTTTCATTAATTATGAAGAACTGCATTTGCCGAACAGGCTCCAGGCGCAACAACCACAATGTGACCAAGCTACCAGTCGGCCATCCAAGAACCATCAGCTGGTCACAAGTGAGTCACAAGTGAGCCAGAACAGAGTTGAAAAAAGCGAGACTGAGACAGAGAGAGAATAATGAAGAGGGGAATAAGGCTAAGCCAACTAACTGCCACTTCCCTGTATAATCAAGAAAGGAGGTTTTCACTAGCTAAGATCCATTAGTGCTGCACATTGCATGTTCACCCACAATGAATTCCTGTGTTAATGGTTGACGCTAGCAGTATATAGCAAGACAGCAAACATGACAGCCAGTCGATTAAACTCTACATCATGCATGGTTTCATGGGCTGATGACATAACCATTACATAGCTTAGCATGCCAAGAGGCCTTGAGTTCATTAAAACCTGATGGTTTATGGTCCACTGCCTCATATTTTTGCAGTGTAACTCTAATCTGCCACCCAAACACATAGTTTTTTAGACTGTCCAAGTCTATCACATGTTGCATTCTGCTCAGAGCTGCTTCAGAGGCACTGTCGTGCAAGTCCTTCGTGCCTGTCCAAGGCTGTAGGGCAAATTGTCAGCTGACGAAAGACTGGAAAGAGTGTGTTTTGGGTTTGGCCTGCAGTGGCTTTAGCCAACAGGAAAGCTCCGGTGTTCTCCTCTGCATGGAGCATAATGGATTCTCCCCGCCAATGAAACATTATTCCGGCTAGGCGGTGGGACTGCTAGCCACCTGAGACCCTTTCCCACAACCCCCTTCTATGTCAGAGCCAGACACAGCCATCAGCAAAGATATGGGACAGAAAAAAGGAGATGGATAGAAGATGGTGTAAAAAGAGGTCATGTGGAAAAAAAAACAATGAATGGAAGCAGATGGTAAGGAGAGACAGAGAGAAACTAACATCCCTCTTTCTCTAAGAAGGTTATGGAGAATTGTTGATTTCTGAGCAATGTGTCTGTGCACCACCGGCTATAACTGAATACACTAAATGGTATTGACATAGACACAGATTACCGTAACAGCTAACAACAGAACACAGACACATCCAGTTACCCTCATACCCACTCTTCCCTGCATCCCCCTCCTCCTCTGTCACATCTGTCCATGTTCACCCCTCCATCTCTGTCTGCTGGTGCCTCTACAGACTTGACACACTTCCAAAGAAGGCAACACTGGCACACAGTGGTCACAATGGTGATACACTCAACTACAACAATGGCCTGTTTGTGATTTTATCATCTTACAAAGATCCACAAATTGTCCACACACACATTTGAATTGATGCCATCACAGTGGATGACTACTAAAAAGGTAACTGTGGTCACAAGTTTGTACCTTCTCTCATTGTCATCCAGGTGAGCAAACAGCACATTTTTGGAGATTGCCTTGGCCAAAGCTGTCATGGTCTTGTAGTCCTTTGGGATCACCTAAATGAAAAAAAAAGGAAAAAATGCATTAAAGAAATAATGCATTACACTAAAATGTACTGCAATAACATAATGCAGGTGGATGCATGAAACAAACCAGTACAAACACATAATAGCCCTGTCTTCAAAAGCATACTAAATTAAATAATTAAAGAGCAGCTTATTGGCAAACTCTAAAAGGAATATCTCACAGATGTGTGTCTGCGTATTTTTGGGAAAGCCCATCTGTGCAGGGATTACACTGTAAATGTCACACAGACCAAACTCACAAGAGGCTTGAACTCATTCATAAAACATCCATTTTCATGTCCCAGACTATGTAGTGTGTGTGTGTGTGTGTGTGTGTGTGTGTGTGTGTGTGTGTGTGTGTGTGTGTGTGTGTGTGTGTGTGTGTTTGTGTGTGTGTGTGTGTGGGA
>OMLM01013280.1:13408-27698 GCA_900302695.1 Helostoma temminkii | reverse complement strand
AAAAGAGGGTAGACTGTAATTACGTTATAGCAACAGATGTGTCCACATGAAGACGACCATACAGCACTACACACAAAATGAACACAAATACACACACACCACATCACATATAAAATAAAAAGTACCAAATTTTTGACTCTAAGTTCTACTTCAGTTTGGGTACTGGACTGAAAGATACTGATCTGGGCTGGAAAGTGCTTTGGAAAAAGACCCAGACAATCAGCAAGGTTCAGTAATTTTCAGTTTCAGATTTGAGGTCAGTCTTTTAATCATCCTCCGCAAGATCCAGCTCAAGAACTGTCACTCAGGGGATCATTAAATGTCAGCTTGTCACCAGCCTACAACCAGCTTTTGATTCACTTAAAATTACGATTTAGTGTGTAATTCCTAACTTGTCATGGTAATGTTCAAATGTTATGCTGTAGCAAAATAGGAAAAAGTTGGGGTAAAGCCACATTAGAAAAATATGGATCTCCAAGGAATTAACAGCTACGCCAAAGTGAAATGAGGGGAAACCACTGAAAGTTTGTTGGTAGATTACATGTGTATTAGCTTAACTTAAAAAAACGAGCCTAATTATTTCCCTTTATCCAACCTTTGTCCAACTTTATTGGACATGGCATTACATACAATATGATGTTAGCTGTGAAAAATGCTTGGAAAGTTCCCAATTTAATGGAATATGAACCTTTAAAGTTATAGGAAATGTCTGTCTCGATTCCCATAGTTTATAGAGAGAGTGTCCTAGGCCTAGTATAGTTCTCATCAATATTGTGCCATCCCTGTAATGTCTAAATCTATATTTCAATTACAAGGAAAGGGTTAGTTAATTTATTTTGTTGTGTTAATACAACTGAAGATGTCAGCACACAGGCAATGTGTGTGTGTGTGTGTGTCTGTGTTTTACCTCGGTTTATATCAATGGCCACAAGAAATACTTTCTGTTCTAAGTCAATTTTCTTGTTGCTGCTGCAGTGGCTGTGTGAGTTGTGTAGTGTCATGCGTGTTTGTGTGTGTCTTTGTGAGGAACAGTGATAATAGTGAATATGTAGATAGACCCAGGTTTGCTGTACTCCAATGTATGACAGCAGTGTGTCAGAACCGCAAATACAAACACACAAGAGTGTGTGCAACCACACGACGCACACTGAATGCTACAGTGACCACATTATTACAGTGTGGGGACAGGTATTCATGCCTTCATGTCTTTACCCAGCAATTAATCCAGTATTAAAAGACCATGGCAATGATATAATAATTAGAGTGTGGGTATGGTGTGTGTCACTTTAAGAAGAAAACATTCGCTTTTCTTCCTCTTTACTTCTTAACGACTATTATTTGTTACATTGTCATTCAAACTAGAGATGCAAAGCAAATTCAAAAACATGTTAAAAAGCATCTTAATTTTCACCCACATATTGTTTTAAGCATTGTGTTTATATGCACAGCTTTCTGCAATAACCTGATTTAATTATTGACACACAGTGACCCATTTTCCAAAAATCAGTGTTAAGAAAAATATTTTTCTAAGCACAAAAGAAGACAGTAGCTCTATATTTAATATCAAGATGTAAACTATCTGCAAAAAGCTAAGTGGAATACCACAGTCAATGTAATATCATAAGTCAAATCTCAGCATCTGTGCTGATAATGGGTCAGACTTCTTACTGTCACATTGTTCCAGTTAATGTGTTTATAGTCATGCTCCTATGTGGGTATTAACGGAACAACAGCTCTGTGTCTAACAAATAAACAAACAACCTTTATGTCTATAGAACGTTTTGTTCACAGTAGATTCTTTTTAAAGGATTTTTTTAAATTGGTGAGTCCCTTGCTGCTAACAGTATTTTTTATTTGTATATTTTTGCCGTAACTGTTTAATTGTTCTGACATTAAACAACAAACAGTTATGTGTTGCAGTAACATGACTTAATCTGTGTAATAGTAGACTGGCTGAATGTATCTGTAAAAACATACTGATCAATTTGTATTTTCAAGTATGTGCATGGCATGTACTCGCGCATTTGTGTGTATCGATGTTTGCTTATGTATCCATCATCCACGGCTAACCTTGCGTACGTAGCTGACAGCATCCTCTTCAGTATAGACCTCAGCGCTGACCCCTCCCCTGCGGCGCCGGGCCTTGACAACTGGATTAGGTGGTGGTGGAGAAACCTCATCATCATGTGAGTCTGACTGGCTGTTAGATTTCTGGCGTGCCATGATTTGCTTGCATTCTTCCTGTAAAACAACAGAGGAGATGATATTGTAAGAGAAACAAGCATGGAGAGAGAAATACTGAGAGGGAGAGAAAAATGTACTGGTTAAAAAAAAAACAGTACCCTTCTGAGACAAATTCCTTGAAGGTGTAAAAAAGCAGTATGTGCATGACAAACAGATGCATCTGCTCTTTTAGCTTCAAGCTAAATAAACAAGATCATTTGAGAGCATCTGTTATTCTTTAACCTCACAAATGATCACATGAAGAAGGGCAGATAAACCTCTCCAAAGCATCAAACCAGGTCAGATTATATAAAAAATAAAACTCTCAGTCCTCACTGCACTTTCTGGTCATCTACAGTACCTGCCCCGCTATGAAGTGAAATCAAATATTAATATCTGCAGGCCCGAGCATGCAGAGATGAAAGGCTCAACCGGGTATTCTCCTCCTGTCAGGCAATGAACAACAAACAATAAAGACAGGTCTCTGACTGGCTGTTGTCTTAACTGCTGAACACTCTGCAGGAGCTGAATTATTGATTGCAAACCTAGTTAACACATTAGCATGAGTACACAATAAATCAAGCGAATGTATAAGTGCTGTGAAACAATGGGATAACATTTTTTACAGTAGACCGAAGTGTTTTTTTACACTGAATCTGTGTAGAACTAACAATGACTAGTGTTCATCTGTGTGAAGGTGCTGGCACAGTGTTTATTGTTTTATTTCAGTGCATTCATGTTTTAATAGCACAATGGGAATTGTGTTGACTGCAGTAGCTTATTTCACCGTATGTAAGTGAACCAGAGATTGCTGATTCACTGCATTGCTACTGTGCAGAAATAAACAAGAATGTCTTATTGAGACAAGGCAGGCGATCGTGGCAAGAAGAGCAATACACACACTGCAGTACAGAACCACCATAAAGACAGAAATAAACAGAAAGAGAGAACAGAGTAGAGTTTTCAGAGCATTAGTCAAACCTTCATTTATAAAAATGGTGTGCACATTTCCTTGGTAGGAATTTACAGGCTATGTGTTGATACAAATATTGGTAAGGCTCCATGTCCTCTAAAAAAGCATGTTTCCTTTTGTCTACTTTCAATTGCCTTTTACATACAATATGTCCGTGGTTAAATTATTTAGTTTATTTCTGGTTGTTTTGCATCTATTTGTAAACAGATGCTATTTCTACCAGGAAATATTTACAATCAAATAATACTGTACAGAAGTTCTCATCCAGACACCCACTGATAAATATGGTAGCTGTCAATATCAGACAAAGGATGCACTCAAGGCAAATGCGAATTGTTTAACAATACCTCATACAGTGTAATACAAGTAACACCATTTTCTATGAAATGTACTGAGGTAACTTTTGCTCTACAAAACTGAAAAAAGGAGCAGGAAAATTAAAACATGAAGGAACTGGGAACAGTAGGCAGTAAGCAGAAATGCCTGTTTCACTCTGCTCATATATTGACAGAGAGGGACAGAAAGAGTAATAAAAAAGAGCATAACAAGATGTCAGATACTGAGAGAAACAAAGACAGAGATGGCGAGAGTAGGTAACAGTGAGGAGACAAGAGACGGACAGTAGGACAGCCTGAAAACTGGAACAAACAAAACTGTCAAATCCAGACCTCATAACTCAGCAATTCTTTGCACTTTGCTTTTTCAACATTTTGTTTCAATCTTTCTGACAGCATAATGTAATGGGGAGGGAAACCGCTATAACACAGCAGTGTCATAATGATGCATTAGCCAGTCACAGTTGTCTAGAATGCATTAGTCAGCTTGCACTTTATCTCATTGAGTTGGTATCCTTTCATCCAATGATCTTTCAGTCACAGACTCTCTGAATTTCACACTTTGTCTCTCTCCCGCTCATTAAATCCTAAGGTAACTGTGATGTTTTGCTGTTCATAGTCTGTGTAAAACAATGTGATAATGTCAATCACACATACACACACACTACTTGGAGAAGTAAGCAAACATACTCCCAGGCACACATACACACTCTTCCTGCTTACGCAGAGTCACTGCCTGAGGGAACACAGCCAGCAGGAAGAGAAGAGGGGAGGCACAGCAGAGAGCAGCATTAATGTGCACAAAAACACACACACACACACAATCTCACCTACACATGCAGGTAGACTGCAGAAAGAGAGGAGAGCTCACACACTTCAGCTTAATCAAGATGGCAAAGTCTGCGATCAGGTAACATACTACAACTGAAAATTGTAATGGGAAAATCAAAACATCACTTCAACACTTCACTTTAAAGTCTCTCAAATAGATACTAACTTCAGATTATTAAGTCTGAATCACAGCACTCTAGCTAACAACTACAGATAACACAGTGTAATCTAGAACAGTCACTAATGATCATTCAAATGTTGCCACACAACTTGCACTTGCATATACTCGACTTCATCTATGACATTATACAGATCAGCTCCAGGAGACTAACTATAGGAAAGGTTGGATGGAAAAGTATTTACCATGGCATGGAGGGCACCTGGTCAGGCCTGCTGTGTGTCCCTCAGCCTGTCAGAGGCACCGGGCATCAAGTCAAACTGTAAGAGTGCCACAGTGTGCATCGGAATTAGCACACGTGGAAGCCAACCTCATGTACACCTGACACAAATCATGCCACAGCAGCATCATACTAGCACAGCGACTGCTGTGTAAGAGCTGTGTAGTGTGTGTGTCTGCGTGCGCACACAGGTTTTAGTATGTGTGCGAATAAGCAAAGAATCCAACTGGCAAAACGTCTGCTATCCTCACGACACAGCAGCTAAAGAACAAGATTACTGATGAAAACACTGATCACAGCAAAAAGCCTGTCTCTCCATCGCTTCTGCGCAACTCTGTCTCTGCTTTCCAGCCTCTCTCTCTCTCTCTCTCTCCCTCTCCACCTCTCTCTTGCGCACACACTCACAATCAGGTGGCTCTTCTCGCTTCCCCCCTGTCACTATGACAACAGGGTACTGTGAGGGCCCTGAATAGGTGGTGGTGGGTCGGAGCAGGAAGCAATGATGGCTCACACACCTAGAGTCACGCACACACACATCAGTTCTGAAGCCTGTTGATAGATTGTCCTTCTCTCTCTCTCCCACTAACACATCTACAGTGATTCAGTTCACAGAAGGGAAAACGTCACTCCCTTCAATACTGACTTCTGTTCTAACCAAATGGCATGTCTGTGCCTTTGCTGCAAACACTCCCATAGAGCTACATCACCATCCCATACATTCACTGCAAGTGCCAGATGCTGGTCTGTACCATGCAGTGTCTTTCCCACTCCTTACTGGTCTACAGTTTCACCCACATGTTTTCTTTTTAGTTCGGGAAGTGAAGACTTTGTTTTTTGCTTAAATGAGTGCTCATACTGTTGAAACTTTTGATGTAAAGGTATCTACCTAGGAATTTTCGTTAAACCTAAGTGAGCTGAGAACATCTGCTATGTGTCTTTCCTAGCAGCAAATACAGTTTGAGGGAGTATAGTTTATTATTTCCAGGGTTATGAACTGCAACTAAGAACAATACATTTGCAGTCTATTTTGCAATGTTTGCTAGCCTGCTAATCTGAGGTAGTGCATTTTCTATTTAAAAAAACATAAAATATCTCTACAAAAGCAACAGGCAACTTTAGAGTGAGTGCTATAAGGCTTGTCTCTCTTTCTATCTCTCCCGTTCTCCCCTCTGCTCTCCCTGCGTCATCATCGGCGGCCGGGTGCCAGAGAACAAGGACAGGAGAAGAGCAATAGGAGAGGAGACAGAACACACAGACGTAACCAGGACACAGAAGCTTTATAGAAATTGGGCTTTCCATTAGTGCAGAGTGACTGTGGGTTGGAGATTACCCAAAGATTGAAGATTCAGACAAAAGATGACACACATTCAATCCCATTCAACCCATTCCATGTAAAGCCGCTCTTATTTAACAATTATAAACTCAAATTTCAGTTAATTTATAGATGAATCATATTAAAATGGGGCTCGCCTGTTGATTCGCTGAACCAATTTGCACCACAAGGTTGTGACTAATCTCATCTGTGACTAACCAATATTAATCAGCCACACCATCCATCATGTTAAGCACAAAAGCCATCCCATCAGAAAGGATCAAAGCGCTCACAGTGCAAACACTTCAAAATATCCTTTCTTCCAAGAAGTTAATTTCTGACATTAGTCAGAAAAAGAGAAACATCTATCGGCAATTACCTTAGGTAGTCTTTGTTCAGTGACGTAGACAATTCCACTCTACTGCTGGAGCTGAAACTGTGGTGAAACTGCGAGTTAACTAAAAACAACAAGGTGCCTCACAAACACACACCCTCACACACACACAAGTAATGAAGCATGGAGAGCTGATCCACCAGCGAAGCTAACAGTCCACTCATCACTCTGTTCCACACCATTACAGCACTACAATAGACAGAAAGCTGGCTGCTGTATTACAACTGCGTGTGGAGTGCTGACCTGGCTATGAAACAATGTTCCCTCTACATTGCCGCAACAAGCAGAAATTTGTCTTGTCTTCATACTGGTGACAACTATTGGCAATATTAACTGTCTGATCATGAAACTCAGGAATTAACACTGTTAATAAAATCTATAAATAAAATCTAAACTATTTGTGGGAACCAGCTTTTTGTCCAAAAAATCAAAGTTTAAAGTAAATACAAGTGTCTGTGATAACACAGAGAGTACAGAGCTGAAAACTAGACTTATGACATACTGGTTTCAGAGTTACTTACACAATGTAACCCAGCTCCTTACACTACCGTGAAAATACACTTTCCCATGCTTGCAGGATGTTAGTGGGAGTTGTTCTTACTTTCAGTATCATGCAACCTATACACAAAAATTGAAACTCTGCTTGGCTTGTTACTTAGTCAACTGACTCAACAATCTGTAACAAATCTGATAATGAAATAAGATGATTTAAGACTTTTTAGCAAAATTGTAGACTATAGGTTACAAAACAAGCAAACTAAATGCTCATTAGAAGTTTAGGGCAATTGTAATTGATGGATATAAGCTGCCTATTATAAAGGAAATGACTATTAGTTTTAGCTCTTCTGCAATTTGCTAGAAACTACTTATGATGCTATCTAATCACAAAGAAAGCAACTGCTTAACGAGGGAAACATAGTGCTCTACACTTAACATATTTTCTTTTTTTCTCACACCAATCACAACTCACTGGTGGAGTGAAGCAACGGGCAGATGAGAGAAGACAAAAAAGGACCACCGAGAAGACAGAGTGTGTGGGTTCGATTTACCTGTTGGGGCCCCAGGGTGGGTCAGAGAGGAGGAGGTTTAGACTTGGGTCATTGCGTGCACCCCAGGCTGATTTGACAGGATACTTTGCTCCCAGCAGCAGCAGACACTAATTGCACTAGTGGCATTGTTGGAGATGCTGAACATTTTTAGACCTTATTATACTGCCTGTACAACACTGGCACACACATATACATGTCAGCTGATCTAAATAGTCTCAGGACAGAACCAAAGTAAAATAGGAACAAGATAAAAGAAACAAAAGTGAAAGTAGAGGATAGGAAATATAATCCAAAGGCAGATCTAATCCTCCTTAATGCTCTCAGCAGACTCAACAAACAACCAAACCTTCCTGACAAATTGTCAATCAGAGGCCTTTGAAGGGACTGGCAGATTTGTTATGACAGATCCTGGTGACAACTGAATGGCTGGCAGCACAGAAAGGCTTCTCATCTTACAGGAGACAGGGAGACAGTGGCTGATTGACTGATAGACTGACAGACAGAGAGTGAGGTGCTCTCCCATAATGGAATGTGATGGGATCGTCCACAAGAGTTGATGCAGCAGGGTTTAAATTTGTGTTTAAAACTTGACATGCTTTCTGATGTTGAGGGAAGCTGGGTACCAATGCAACACTTGTGTACATTAGAAATAAATGTAGAGGCACAAATGAAGACACAAACACAGACACTTCTCTTGCCTAAATACAATAAATGTGCTTAGACAGTAATAACAGGTGATAACAGGTAATCTATCTGTAACAAACAATAAATAAATTAATTAATAATAAAAGTAATGTGATTGATATCTAGTATTTTCCTACATTTTCATTTTCTTCTTTTACTGTTCTTTAACTCTTCTTCTGTTATTTTCTTATATTAGTGATCAAAAAGACATTAGTAGCACATTCATTAACAATAATAATTTTTAATTGCAAACCTAAAAAATAGCATGGGTTGCATGCTAATTACTTTACTTTTAAAAAGGTTGCTTTTAATTTACACTCTTTACACACAGGAGTGTTAATGTGTATCTTACATTACATATTAGCAATTCCGCACAGCTTCCCCTTGAGACTTTTCTGATTGCTGGAAAGTACAGGGAACACTTGTACATATAAGCTTGGGTATTCATGAATATATTGTAGCTAACAAATATACTGCTTTACACAGTCAGTTCTTTTTAAGTGTAATCTAAATGAGTAGCCATGATTGGATGCTGAAATGGAAATGTGTTTACTTCTGTACCAATTTGTGACAAATGGAAGAACTGCAGTTTTAAGTGGGACAGTCAACAAACAATAGGTGCAAGATGACAGGACATAAAAAAGAGACAACAAGGTGAAGTGCAGCATCTATGACAGACTGGATACTAGTGAGAAAGATATGAAAGCAAGCACAAGTAAATGAGACAGTGAATGCAATTCTTTCTGTGATGTTTAAAATACTTAAAAGCAATATTCAAGTTGCTCTGTATTACCACCAGTCGATATCTTAATCAGAAATGTAGCTGTTGGTGAGAACTCGCCAACTTTATAGCAAATTAAGAACAGGAATGAATTTTCAGATTCTGAATCTGTTCAGGTAATGAGTGCAGAGACAGAATAATACAATATAATATAATACAAAATAATACAATGGATCCTAGGTTTCAATACCAGATCATGGAACAGCCCCACAGCATGTACTCACCCAAGTATGGGTCACGTCCAAGCACCACACACATACAGATGGAGCTGAGGAGTGACGGCTGTCATGGACTGAACATTTGGTTGTCAGTGTAGGTGGTATGTTATCAGATCCGTGTTGGTTTCTACATAGCTGCAGTGACAATTGCAGTAGGAGCATAGAGTTGTCAGTGTATACTCTCATAGGCAAGGTAACACAAAGAGAAAGAGCAAAGGATGGTGATACATGTGCCATAGAAAAATGATTCCTGTAGAAACACAAAAGCAACCAGGAATCTAAAGCAAATTTATTTCTAGACTTTGCAAATCTCTAAAAACGTGGCCAGAAAACTTAGCAATAGAGGCTTTGCCAGAAAGCACTGTTGAGTCTAAATAATGCAATGTGCCCAATTCAATAAAACATCTGTTATGGCAACTGCTTACTTGATACGCAGAGTGACATATTCACATTCACACTTGACACTTTTAGCTATTACTTCTGCTAATGAGATCTAGATTTATATTTGGGATTCACACAGTATTCATTTGACCCGCTAAAATAGAGTTCTGCAAAAAAACTACAGATAATGATACACACTGATAAATAGAAAGCATCTTTTGATGTCTGATTACTTTCAACACTAAGCTAAGATGTCCCATAAATTCTGCATCTTTAAACTGTAATGTGCCAAAAATTAAGGTTCACATCTCAGCAATTACAAAACAAACTGAGCATCCATCTCAAGCTAGTGTCGCCGTTATCAAAGCCATCATTACCATGCATAAATAGGCAGGATGAAAGAGAGCAAGACTCCTGTTATTTTCCTATTCACAGCATCAGCTGGCGACCAAAGACATGTTATTATATCGAACAAAAGTTAAAGACAAACTAGTCAGACTGATGATTTAGCTCTCAAGTGTGCATGTAATATGCATGTGTGTTTGTATGTGTGTGAGTGTATAAGTAGAAGACCAAGGAAGGAAGAAACAAAGGGAGACAGAAAACAAACAGCATCAAAGAACAAGCCTGTGAGACTAAACAATAGAAAAATTTAAACAAAGAAAAGATTTTCTAGATATCTCTAGATTTTTTACATGGATCATGTGCCAGCCACAGATTAGATTAGCTTTAGCATAAGAGGAGAAATACCCCAGTGATCTAATTGGCCCAGAGAAAACCTGAATTTATAGGGGGACAGAAGGAATAAAGTTTGTGATTAAAGGGGCTCATTGATCTTAGGATAGACTATTGTCTAACAATACTTTACAGTTGCCTAGGTTACCGCCTCTCGTGGGTGACGAGTACTGATGAAAATGGTTGGGAGAGAAAAAAAAGAGAAAACATGGAGAGTGAAGTACAGAAGAAAATGTGGTGACTAATATATAACTGTGGTATCTTCTTTTATCTCAGTGCAGCGAGCAAGATTTACTTCCTCCTGAAACCTCCAGAGACCTGATAGCTTGATTAAGAATTCTTAAAATTGTGTTTCTTGTTTTGCATTTTAAAAATGTCTTCCTACACTTTTGTGCTTTACGAAACACAAGGTTTTTCAAACATTAAGATCATTTGTATTTTGAGCATAAGAACACTGCTTAAAAATAACAACACAATATTCAGAAAATAGGACCGTCTGTAGCTCTAAACCCAGATTAATTGGACAAGGCTTGTTGAAACAGTCTGTTTTACCCTGCACAAGGAGAAAGCTTCTTAAATAACTGGGACACAACAAAAACATAGCCTGTTTCAATTGCACCACAGACTGACCTCACAACAAAAGCACAGATTTGGAAGGCTTGACTAGTGTTGGGCAACTATGCACCTACGAAAGCCTATGAAAGCCTGGTGCTAGTTAATCTGACCACTTGTATACACCAGGTGATTTCAGTGACCACCATGCAAAACATAACTTCAAATCCACCTTCAGCCAATGCTTATGTTATGTTCCTTGAACCTACCCACAACGACACAATGAGCAAAAATATATTATTATAGTGTCATTATGTTCATGTGTACATACACATTTACGGTTTAAGTGCAAGATGGGAGCCTGGCAAGAGGTGAATTGCTATTTTGAGTATGTGTACCTGACTTCATGATACTGCACCACTACAAGCCATTTATGTTGTTGTTTGTTTGTTTGTTTTATATTTTTTTTTTTTTGCTATTCGTCAGACAGATAAAACAATGAATCAGATATTCAAGGTTAACATACTAAAAACATTACTGGTACAGGAGATGTTTTCCATATGTGTTCTCTTAATAGTGGGACACTTTTTGTTCAAGTTAAACTCCAAATAGCATCTCCTCTGGATAATTTTAATAAAATTTCTCGTCACGTAAACAGAAATGTTATGTGGAGCAGTTACTTTACCAAACATGTAAGCAGTCAGGCTATAACTTTTTTTTAATTATAATGTTTTACATTTGCTACAGCAGACAGCCGTCACACATGGAGACTAAGGAGTGACAGAAACACACCCCCCTCAGAGACAACTATAATTATAGCCTACAAGTGGATGCAGGGCTGGAGATGGGTCTGATTAAATGCTACATGTAAGTACCAGCAGTGATGACAGTGTGATACATCTCGATGCTCCAAATTATGCAGCACAACTGAGTAGAGTACGACAGTGTAAATACATTATTGCAAAGTGTATACTGATGCAGTATGTACTGCAGACAGTGAAGCATGTAACATGAAATATTATTTTCTTACTCAAGCTACTTATAAAGGCTGCACTGGTGCCTCTAGACACTATTCCCCATTTTAACCAAAAGGTTAGCACATTAGCTTCATGTGGCAGAACAGAAACTACAGAAACACACTATTTTCCATACAAAACACAATGTATTTTTTAACATCAACTATTGTTCACAAAAAAAGGTGCGCAGTGCATGTAATCTTTCAGCATAAATCACTGGCAACATGCTATTATTTGTCTCTCGAGCTCTCTCATTTATTACCGCCTCTCTGAGGCTGAATACTTATGGTGAACACTAAGAAGCAGAAGCCCCACTATCAATGCTGTCCTCAATCTGATGCTCTGTCCTCCAGATTCTGATAGCAGATAGATGCAAACAGAAAAACAACCATAGTACAGCCTGGCCTTGACCCTAAAGCAAGTTATAGATTCTGTCCTCAAACCCAGGCTTCTAGTAACATGTTGAGTGTAAATAAGAGAAATAAAGTTTGATTGGTCTGACTGGCAAAAAAAATAATCTATTCAAATACGCAATATATTAATAAAGGCAAAGGGTTTCTTGTCTTCACTCGCAAATGCAGACAAACAAAAACTGTCCTGTTAAAATATGATCAGATGACTCTCACATGCTACCACACACACATACACACACATCACAGCAGCAAAGTATTAAAAATACTCCAGGCATCAGGATGGTGAACTTCAGTCCCGCTGTATCTTATGCCTTCAACAATCGCCCTTCTTGTTCGAGGCCTGAACTCTCCTCAGGTCAGCATCAACAGCCTACAGCTTTACCTCAAACACCTTTATGATCTATTTGTAGCAGTAGTATAAGAGTAGAGCCCATTGTTCTAATCTTGTGATGCACTCATGAGCAAACTACCCATCTGCATCTCCACTCATCAAAGTTAAATACCGTAAAAGAACATTAATATAGGCTGGGGCCTGGGACAACAAATTTTCAGATTAACTCACATATCAGACACATTTACAGTTTATATGAATAAATTGATCTATGTGTTTGTGTGGTATCAAGCTGATATCAACTTATTATACTCAAACACAGAAGGCCACATTAGCCAAAAAGAGACACACACATACTTACACAGTGAGTAGTACAGTGTGCTTTTCATACATCATAGAAACTTATATCTTTTAGTTAGTTATGAACTTTATTTTGCCTCTTTTTACAAAAAAACTCAGCTCTCTGTAGCTATTATCATTTAATGAATGTGTTATTTCTTTTGACTGACAAAGACAGAAATGAGATAGACAGTACAAACACTCTGTTCCCTGGGCCTGCAAACAGGACACTGGCCTTTTATGGGTTCTCCTCTCACATTTCCTAATGGCTCTGCCTATTATACTGAGAAAAATGAAAGTTCTATTATAACAGTTTGAGTACTCTGTGTACAGTACATGAAATAATTTTACACTCATAGAAGTATCCACAACATTAAAACATCATTCCACCTTTTATCTGTGTCTATAATAATCAGGCATAGGTAACTAATTTACATAAGCTGTATTTGGACAAGTACATGATGCAAAAATCAAATCAGACAAATGTGACAACTTGGACACACACATTCATGCCACATATGCTATTTTGGTTAAATCCACATTATAATTGAGACCTTTAAACTGACCAAGCTTTCAGGCAACAGAAAGATCCACAATAGAAACACTGTAGAAAGAGTCAGACTGATAAACCTAAGTCATGCAAACACAAAGTTATCACCAACCTTCTCCAGCTTTTCAAAATGCTCCCGCAGGAACTTCATAGGACGCTCAGGCTTAGCGATGCACAGGTTTACAATGCACTCTTTGAGGATCTGCTGGATGTTATGCTTCTGCACAAAGATTTCACAGCCCTTCAAACTCTCGTCTTCTTCCAGAGTGGAGGAGGAGGTGGCCATCTTATCTTTTATCTCTGTGGCAGTGGGAGAAAACAGGGTGGACCATGAGAGGAGGGGAGGGAATGCAGAAAAGAAACCAGGGAAGAAGGTGGTTGAAAACAAATTAAAATGGACGATCAAAATGGGTAGCAATAAGCAGGGAGATGGATAATAATGGAGCAGCAGTGCATCACAGAAAGGTGATGAAGTTTCTTTGTGAATGACCTCATGATATGAACCGCTGTCCATTGGCATTACATCTTTGTGGGTCACCTTTGTTGGCCTTTTGTGATTATTGCATTATTGTAATGAAGCAACTTGATTGGACAGATTTTACTAACTAGCAGTATTAGCCACATAGACACATTTGTATCTAATTTATTTACTTTTTTCTCTAGTAATATTTCCAAACTATTTAGGTTGATTACAATATACAAATACATTAATACCATTCACTTTTATGACATATTATTAAACTTAACATAGCAAATGTGGGGTATAACAGGCATT
>OMLM01013279.1:0-12208 GCA_900302695.1 Helostoma temminkii | reverse complement strand
GACCAAAGTGAAGAGAACAATGACAGACCTTCTGTGTGTGAGACATTTAAGCTGAAGTTATTCATGTGAGCAGAGAAGGTATAGTCAAAGATGCAGATGTTAACAGCAAGGCAGCGGAAATTAATTTTGTTTATATTGTCAAATGACAACAAAAGCAAACCCAATGCACTTATAGAACATAACAATATAAATCTATAGAAATATGTAGAGAAACCCTGAACCAGGCTCAGGGTGGGCGGCCATCTGCCTCAACCTGTGTGTGTGACTGGAAAGTGAAGAGAGAAAAGTACAACGGGCAACAGCCAAATGATAAGTCTGTGTTATTGTAGCATGAACAACAAAGTCCACAGCTACGACCATGGATACTGGCTCTAGCTGTATTCATCCAAAGGACATTGTCATGCCAACACGATCAGCTTACTACACACAATGACAGCAGTTACAATGACAAAAATTACATTTCTGTGCAACTAAAGTGTCTGTAACAGTGTATTTGCTGCTATAAGTATTGCTACTCTGTGGACAGCATGGAACAGCATTTCAGGTGGTAGTAGATGATGGTCTAAATTAGACCAACGATTGAACTATTTAATACTATTTTTCACTTCCCTTCCCTGAACAGCATAAACATGATGGTTCTTATATTTTAGCTCAATAACTGTAAAAATAGAGAAGTTTGTATCTAACAATTGTGATATAGTCAAAATGTGAGTATTAAAAAGGGAAACATTAAATGAGGATGTTATTTCTGTCATACTGAGGTTGATCAGACAGTGGAAGGAGTGAAGTGACAGACAGTTCTCCTGTGGTGTAACCACTATTCTCCATCAGCATCAAGTTTAAAATGAAAACCCAACACGTTCTGATCTTCTGCTTCTGTTCAGGTGAGGACTGAATACCTGGCTGTCGCTAACTCAGCAGCCTGTACTACTGCAGTTATTGCATTTGTACAAATTAGCCATGAATAGTTTGGTATGTTGACTTTGCTGTTCTCTGTATTGTGAAGAATGTGGGAACATTATACAACACCTATGCATCATATCAGACATCCAGAAACACAGTTCTGATCATCACAATTCACTGTGCGTCTCTTTAACTGCACTAAGTGGTGGAATCAAAGGGCTCGGTGCAGAAATCCCCATTTATACTGGAGCTAAAGGAGGAAATGAAACAATTTCTTACCTTTTCTCCCTGAAGAAGAAATGCGTCCCAGCATGATGCTGTCACCATCATGATTCACAGTGGGGATGGTGTGTTCAGGTCCATGTGCAGTGTTGGGTTTTCACCACACAGTGTTTTGCATGTCGACCAGAAAGTTTGATTTTGGTCTCATCTGGCCAGAGCACCTTCACGTTTCCTTCATCCCCTACATGGCTTGTAGCGAACTGCAAACAGAAATTCTTATTGCTTTCTTTCAACAATGGCTTTTTTCTTCCCACTCTTCCATAAAAGCCAGATTTGTGTAGTGCACCACTAAGTGTTGTCCTGTAGACAGATTGTCCCACCTGAGCTGTGGATCTCTGCAGCTCCTCTGATTAATGTTCTCCTTGCCCGGCCTGTCAGTTTATGTGGACGTCCATGTGTTGGTAGGTTTGCAGTTGTGCCAGATGATGGATTAAACATTGCTCTGGGAGGTTTAAAGCTTGGGATATGGTTTTATAACCAACTTGTACTTTTAATGGAGTGGATTTTTAGACACATGCAGACCCTATTGGTCCAGATCAGAAAGCCCTACAGTCAGGCTTCAGTAATTTGGACTAGGTTATTCATGTCAAATGAAAGATGCTTTGAAACACAGTTTTAGATTTTGTGAAAATACAGAAATGGGCAAATTTCTCTTTTTCATCCGTGTCACACTGGACTGTTCAGTCATGGCCAAAAATATCGGCACCCTTGCAAATGTCGCAAATGTTTTGATACTCATGTGTTTTTGTTTTTTTTTTTCTTTGCACTTGAAGAACAAAAAAGAAGAGAAGAACAGTCAAATCAATACAATTCCACACTGAACCCCAAAAATGCACTGGACAAAATTATCAGCATCCTTAACTTAATATTTGGTAGCGCCCCAGTTGGAAAAAATAACTGAAATCTTTTCCTGTAAACATGAATGAGTTTCTTACATTTCTCTACTGGAATTTTGGATCACTCTTCTTTTACAAACTGCTCCAGGTCATTCACATTTGTAGGATGCCTTCTCCCAACTGCTGTTCTGAGATCTCTCCACAGGTGTTCTGTGGGATTCAGAACCATTTCAGTGCTTTTTGAAGTGTGTTTCAGGTCATTGTCCTGCTGGAAGCACCATGACCTCTGGTGGAGATGCAGCTCTCTGACACTGGCCACTGGTTTGTTCTCCCAGAAGGATTGTGGTCTTGTCACATAAGTTTTGGCAAACTCCAAATTATCTATGCCTTTATATCAGCAGTGGTGTCCTCCTGGTTCCCCTACCATAGCGTCCCTTTTCATTTAGATGGCGACGGATAGTGCGAGCTGATACTGTTGTATCCTGTGCCTGCAGAATTTAATCTGGGTTCTTTATCCACCATTCCAACAACCCTTCATTGTAATTTTTCATTCATTTTCCTCTGCTCTAAGTTTACTGTGGAAGTTTTTCACAGTATTAAGACTTTAAGAGGTCAACACTTCCCCACTGCAAAACATGGATTAATTTGGTCACTGTATGTTTCATTATTATTGTAACGTACTGCATCTTAGTGATCAGACTATTGTACAGTAGCAGGAAAAGTATTTATCTGATCTTCGCCAAAGTAAAAACCAAAAAATAAACTGAAAAACGTTTCTTTATTAAACACACCCTTTAAAATTAGCAGAGTATCTATTCTCTAACTCTTGTTTCTTATTAGAGCCTTACTTTTAATCATACAGTACTATTCAAAGATTTAGGTTTTCAGTTTAACTGAAGACAGGGATTTTCACAACTGGCAACCCAAAACCTGTTCTCGATGTGCCGTAAAGCTTATGAACCCTTTGTCATAAACTGGGCCTCTTTGAAAAATCAGACTCACCATGAAGTAGAAAAAAAATTTATTTTCAGAACAAACGAGACAGAAATAAATAAGGGCAATAATCACATCTGTTACATTAATAATACACTAACTGGAGTCTAAATCTGAACATCATCCATTCAGCGGTGGCGCAACAAACACATCCACGCTGAGTTTTAACTGCCCTCTGGGGAAACACTTTAATGCAGGCTATAAAAAATAAGTAAGAATTATAAGACTGTATACATCTAAATACTTTATTTTTAATGTAGCATACATTGCAGCCATGGAATTTATTAATGCATTTCTTCCATACATAATTAGTTATTTTTCTTTACACTTAAAAAAAAAAGCAATAGTTTTTGTTAGTCTCAGCAAAACCTAACACAGAAACAGTTTCCAGACACGAAGACGCTCGTTTGAATTGTAAAACCCTCAGATGCAACATGTCCTGTATAATCTGAGCCTCATGCAGCTTCATCTAAATGACACTTACTGGTAAACGACGGGGAATTACTGCTGTGGGTGATAGGACACTGTGGTAACAAGCTGCAGGTAAAGTTTAATATTAGGTTTCACAAATACATGAAAGATTATCATTTTAATAATCATTTATGTTTTATATTCCAGATGGCGAAGCTGAGGAAGATGTCAAGTAAGCGAACGTTTGAGAATAATGGAGTAAAGGAAGACTGTGAGACAATATTAAAGTAAATGAGCAGATGTGATCTGCATATTTTTTTCCTGAGAATGTTTTGAAATTTTTAATGTAATTTTTCCATTTAGGTGTTAAAACTGCTTGAGCACAATGACTAACATGTATTCTCGTAGTTTGTAGAGCTGTATGTCGATTTTAGTGAAGCTCACGTTGTCCTCAACACAAACCCTACTATGAATAGTGGTGACGGACACAATATCTCACAACATAAACTGAACAGTGACATTTAGTTCAATCCTAATCTGTCATTTCTGTTTAAATCTGGATGTTACAATTAAAAACCCAGGCAACTTTATGCAGCTTTTATACAAGTTAAATTTCATTTACAATTTTTACACAAACATCACAGTGCTTTTATCATCTTATCAATTAGATAAAATACTGACAGATACTTTTTCAGTTACCACATTTTGTGTCTTGAAGGCACTATGAGCTTAAATACACATAATTTACTAAAATACAAACACTGGCAACGCAAGGCAGACTGTAAAAATATATGCTTTTCTGCAGCTGGACCAGAAAGTGATTCTTTGCTCTTCAAGTGGTTCACAGACCTGGGTTCAGTTTCCAGTTTCAGTCCGGCCACCTTATGACGAAGCTGTTAAATTCAGCACAATCTTGAAGAAGGTAAGATTCAGCGCTACCTCATAATTAGTATTTGTGTGCAGAGCGGCTGCTGTTCAGCAAGTTACATAGTCTCACCTTAATACAAACAAAGCCAGCATGTTATATACAATTTAACAACAAATCCTGTTTGTTTTTCATTGTTTTAAAGTTGTGTTGCAGTTGTGTTTTTCATATATTCCAGACGGCCACTGATTTCCAATTATCTCTACAATTTAAAAAATCATAATCAGATTTGTGACATTTCATTAATCTGTAACCCAACCAAGTGAACGTGGTGGTATGTTACTGTTTTTCCTCCATGATGAAGCACCTAAACGCAGCATCCTGCACCGGGTAAACAGCTAAATTCATTTGTAACAGCAAAAAAAAAAAAAAAAACAACTAAAATTGCCAATGTGGGCATAGCTAGTGTTTTGCAAATCTGAATTGGACAAGTCACACTGCAGATCCATATGAAACCTAAAAACAGAGAAGAAGGATGAGTTTAAAATGAAGTAAAGTGACCAGCATCACCGAGCTGTGCAGGTGCAGGTGGGTGTTTATGCAGGACTCTGCTTAAGCTAGCGGTATACATGCTGCTCGGGCGCGCAAAACATGGTGCTGAGACATTTCCTGCTTTAAAGTCCAAGTACATTAGCTTCCAGAAGTATTCAGTAAATATGTATCTGGCCACAATCAAAATAGTAACAGAGATTTCTTTTCTGTTTTTTTAAAACAAATTTACTACAATTGGAATTCTCTTTTTTTAATGGCTGTTGACTGAGTGTAAATGAATGTGCTAAAACAGCATTTAAGATTAAATCTGCACTACAAGCACTGCAAAACGTGAAGGATCTGTAGCTTAAAGGAAATCTGTGGCTTCCTGGAACACTGGACAAAAGTACACTTGAATGATTTGCAAATGACTTGTTAAACTCAGCACAGAAACTGAAACTGAATTAACGACAGCACTGACCTAATGTGTTTCAGCCTCAGTATCCTGTACTGCTGTGACACCTGTTGTACAGTACACAGTGCAACTTGTGAGCTACTTGAGCATTCAATAAAAATCAAATACTGGAATAGTTTTAGAATACAAGCGTTTTTGTAGCACAGCTTTAGTCATTTCCCTTATAACAATCAACTGTAGAGACACAAAAAAAGTCATTACATGCAAGTAGAGGAAATTCATTGTTGGTTGTAGTGTCTTTTTGGAGATGGAAGAAAAAACGATTTCAATCAAGAGAAAAAATGTTTTGGGGTTAAATTATACAAACTTTTTCATTTAGGGAGTAACTAAACACAGTAGCAGTTTAGTACTAGTAAGTACTCACAGAAGTGAGTAGCCAAAATGTCTTAATACCATGCAGAATTATAACTTGTTCAATTAGCTCATTCTGCTGAATTATGTAAAACACGTGTAAAACGTGTCGTAATCTAGGTTTAGAAATCAGATTTAAGACAAATTAAATATTAACTTCACAAGTGTGCTCTTGAAATTTGTGAACACGGACAGATTAAGCTAGTGGAAAACGTTCTGCCGCGTAAGCTCAGTGGGAATATTGTATCAGTTGGCACTGTGCTGCTTAGACCAGGATGTTTGTCAGTTTTGTTTGTGTGATAGCACTAACTAGTGCAGTACCCACAAGCCTCAGCAGCTTGCTATGGAGATGAAACCATGAAACTAGAGCTGTATAATATTCACAGGATTGATTATTGAAGTAGAGAATAAAATACTGTATTCTTTAACAGTTTCTGAACTGATTCAAACAGCTGCAACAAGTTGTAAAAAGACCAACCTCTTCCCACTGAACTGAACTGAAGCTCAAGTAAATGAAAATTTAATTGGCACTCGAGCTGCGTCTGTGCTGCTACATCCAAGCTGACGAGCGGGGGTGATGTGGTCTTTGGAAGGGTGGTTTCTTAGCAGGAGGACAAGAAACATACCAGGTGGTGGTGGTGGTGATGAAGACTTCAGTCCTCAATGGAGGGCAGGGAGGCGACAGGCACCCGACGGAAGAAGAAGCTGGATCCTCTGAAGAGAAGACCCTGATAGACGACGACACATTTTAAGGTCTTCGCAGACACAAACACTTCCAGCTACATACGGATGGTTCAGTTTCATATGATCCTAACAAGGGAGCTGATGCTAAGAGAGTACTGTCACTCATCTCTGACGGCATTTTCTACCAAAGTAGAACAATTTCCAGTATAAATAGACTGAAAAATGATGATTTTAGAATGATGATTTTACAAAAATCATCTGGTCGTAACGGGTCTTGGTATTAAGTAAATACAACCTCAGATGAGCAACAACATGACTTCTTTCACTGTGACATTATTTAACAAAAATTAAGCCAAACAGGAAAAAAACAGCCCCCTTACTGTTTTCATAGGATTTAAGATTAACTGATCATCAGGTGTGCAGACCTGTATAAAGGCAGAAGTTTTGGCAGATTGCTGGTTTGTAGGATTCAGGTGTTAACACAAGGGCAAGTGGAAAAGACATAAGCAGTGGTCTGAAAGAAGCATTTCATGGTGCACATCAGTCTGGAAAGGTTATAAAACCATTTCCAAACAACTGGGAGTCTTAACAATCTACAGTGGGAAAGATTATTCAGGCCTCATTGAACATGTTAAATTCCATCTATCTAAAGTCCATAATAAAGATTTTACAGTCTGAAAAAAAAAAAACATGAGAATATGACTAAGGCTCACAAAACTGCTTATGAGTATTTAAGAGAAACGTTTCATCAATAAATAAAGCCAAGTGCAGCAGAGCCAGTAACTGTTCAGGGAGCCAAGTGCTCAGCTTGACTACAGGAGAACGATAATGTGCTTGTCGTCTACTGTTGACAAGCGTGTGCAACATGTGGCTTCTGGACACCATTTTATTATGTGTAACCATTTCTCTTTAACATGCCCACATACTGTGACTGTTACTGTGCCAAGCTTTTTATGTTCAGTGTTTCCTTCACTGCAGCTCAGAATAACACTAGGAGATGTTGTGGTAAATACTCCCCACTGACTTATAGTGTGTCTACAGCTTCTTATTCTGGGTTATGTGGCTACAGAGCACAATTTTTATGAACTGAGACAGCAGATCACAAGCATAGTGATAATTGAGTTTGGAGTTTTAAATGATCAGCTCAACAGGTACAAAAATAGAGTCAGAAAAGTTAAAGTTAGCAGTAATAATCCTCTATATCTACGGAGTGGTCAAAGTACTACAAGATAAGATCCAGGTTGATAAATACTGCATTTTTGTTTGTATCATGTGTTGTCTGAGGTGAGAAGTGTGCATGAGCGGTGTTAAGGTACCTTTTGGCTCAGGTGCTTCCAGCAGTGCAGCCAGGACTTGAAGATGGGAGAGTGAGGAGGAAGACCTGCAGCCAGTCTGACAACGCAAAAAAAACCAAACAAAAACAAATCAGGAAAGCGGCATCGTGAGTGTAGCACTAGGACACACTGCAAGTAAATTTCCTGTTAATTGTATTTTATTTGTAGGTCTAAATGCTGATTATACACACCAGCAGAGATAAAATGTTATTAACGTGCGACTGACTCACCCACAGTTGTTGACTGCCATTAGATCAGCCACCAACATGAACGGATATGTCAGAACACTCACTGCTATCTAAAGAAAAACACACAGCATTAATCTGAAGCAAAGGCACAGAAGAGAAATGCACTGAAGAGGCAGTTTAAACATTATACTCACGCCCATCACAAACTTTGTGTAGCTTCTTATTGCTGAGGCCTGAGTGAACTGCAACAGAAATACACAGAAAGAGGTGAAGGTGTACTTGCGTTGTATGCAGACCTTCTTTCTATAATTATTAAGACTTGACTTCACTTCGTGTGAGTTTTAATTCTCACATAAATATGAGGGCATCTCACATAATAATTCATGCTGCTCACTAATGGACCCAGACCCGTAGTTATCACGTCCCAGAATCACAGTCAGTGCTGAAATTGAATACACTACTATGTCTAAAAAAGGCTGGATGGTTAATTGTGAAATATCCTACACTTTTGTCTTTCTAACATTAACATCCACAGTTCCTGTGAAAGTTTTTACCTAAACCTTTAAGCGTCCCAGTAAACTAAATCAGGTTGGTATCTGTCAGGGTTACACTTTATTTGAGTTCATGTGGTCAAACGTGTCCCGGACCGAAGTGGTTTGAGTGATTGGATGACGTTCCCTCTCGGTGGCTGTTATGCTTGTATTTAGCGCTGTTCACTTGTGACGCACATTACTGAACCGGGTCAAACAGGCATACATGTATCTATTTAAAAAAAAAAAGGAAAATCTTATAATCCTGTATCAGTGGAGGCCCAGAAAATATATAATATAAATACAAAAAATGTGATGTTACTTTGAAAGATACCAACTCAATTTAGCTTATTGACTTCCCTAAACCTTTTATTTAAAACAAAGGAACAAAACAAAACAAAAACAAACAAAAAAAACAGTGGTGGTTATTTATGTACGATAAACATACAAATTGCAAAACTGAAAGTCTCTTTAACACTATTTTATCCTTTTTCAGCTTTTGTTTCTGACACACAAGGCAACACAGTGTTTGGAATTTCACAACTGGAGTCAGTTCCTTAAAAACAAACATAAACATAAGTAGGATTAAAAGGGAAAACTATAGTTTTATTAATTCAATATCTTATTAATGTAACACCAATAGTGGACAAAAGGTTTGTGTTAATGGAACTTAATCATTGAACTGTAACATCGCTACACCTTTAACGGTATGACGGCTGCTTCAGCTCAGATTCAGTTGCCAATGTAAGTTAAACTGCAGCAAAATAGAGCAATTTTTTAACATCAATCTGCATCAACAGTCAATTACAACAGACAGAAATAATTTAACTCCCTCTTTAAATACTTTAAGACTTCTTTTGGGTTTAGTCTTTGACTCGATAATGATATGACCCAATATCTCTCTTTTTAGAAGGTCTATTCTGTTCTAAATGTGACCGCTTCAGAACTCTATCTCACTGCAAATATGATCTGAACTAATTAATGTGTCAAGACCTTAAACCTTAAAACCTTTGGGGATTTTTTTGTCTTTACATACTTTAGTAATTAACTTGTGTAAATTGTGCAACTATAAAAGTTAGTATCTGTGAAGATTGACTTACATTTTCATCTACTGCATAAGTGTTAATAAAATGAGCCAGGAGGTTACAACACCACAGGAAGAGGACCTCTCCCAGCACATGAGGCATGAGACCACTGCAAACACACAAAATACTGCTCACACTGGTGAAGGTTAAAGATATGGGTAATAATGTAAGTAATAATGTTAAACATAGGTATAACTCACACATAGAATCCAGCAACTCCTTCCTCCTTACAAATCTTGATAATGCAACTGAATATCCCTCTGTAAATGTGACACAAACTCTGTTAATGTGCAGAAAGTCTACAGCGATGAGCCATCTCTTTATTTGTGTTTTTCTGTCCTGTGGTAAAAAAGATCTGTCCATACCTACCTGGCGGTACAGATTAGCAGACTTTCTAAACATTTAACAGTGATAGTCACAAATACATACGTCTAATCTTCGCTGTAAAGGCCCTTTAACAAACATTTTACACATTTTCTTGTAAAATATTAAGTGAAATGGGACGATGAGACGTCTCGCAGCTGTTTTAGTGCATTTTATGTTTCTGGGTTATATTCTGGGCTTTTGTTGTTAGCCAATGAGACTGGGTCGTTGCTGCCGCTATGGCCTGCAAACCTCCCACCTAATGAAACCAGACAGAGTGAGGTGCAACCTAAACTTAGCAGCCTTGAATCAGCTCAGCTGCTAAACCACGTTAGGCTAAACTTGCGACATTATAGCCGAACTACGGAGAATCTGGTTCGGACCCTGTGCTGAGTTGTAGTGATTCGCTGATTCAGACCTGTTCTCACGTGGCGACAAGCTTGAGTTTGTTTTGATTTAAAAAATTAGTCACGGGGCCTTTAACAAACACAACGTGATCAAACATTCCTGAAAAGAACTGAGGTGAGCAGCACAGTCTGACATTTACTGCTTATAAGTCAGCTAAAAATTGCCAACTACATGAGCCAGCTATTTTAGTGAGTCGTTGCTTGTTTAGTCTTTACTTCTGAAACACAGTTCACTGTAACATGTAATACCTCTATAAATAGCAGTTTTTATTAATAGCGGCACCTTTCCAACACATCATGCAAACGGGATTTGCCGAAGGGACTGCATGCACGTTAACAGTTTCTTATAAACATAAACCTGTCCCAATGTTTGGAGCATCTCACTGTTCACTCACTACAACAATAACTGAGCTGTGAAAAGTCTCCTGCTGCTACTGCTTCACATTATAAGTTAAAACTGGTGAAACACAATCAGCTTTATAGGTTAGTCATAAACATTAAATGTTGGAGAAACTATTAAGATTTGAAACCACATTTTTAAAAGGTTTTCGAGGAAATATTGTGGAATACTGGCAGTGTTACACAAAGACTTACCCATACTTGACCTCTCTGCCAACAAACTGAGCCATACAGCGCACCGACATAACTGCCAAAAGGAAAAGAAAGCAGGCGATCAGCTTAAGAGGGTACCACTTGATCCTTATGATGCTACAGCCCATTCAGCCAAGATATGCACCTTTAAAGGGACTGGCAACATGACACAAACTTAAGGCAGCACAAAATGAGTGAATGCTTTATGTATATTTCTTCACAGATGCCCTATAAAGTGTCAGAATATTACATATTTTGTGTCACTGTCAAACTTGACGTATGTAATATGCACTAGAAGAAGCAGAAGCACTGTTGACCTTATCTGTATGTACCCACTTTTATTTTTATGCATACTTCTGTCTTTCTTAGAATAAGAAGCGTGAAGACACTTCTTTGACCTTTTGTACGTAAGGAAAGTGAAGCACGTTGCTGTTTAGAGAGTCACCTGCTTTAAGAAAGCGGCTATCTCCTACACGTAGGCAAACCAAGAGGAAGTTGTCACCAAATGCTGTTTAAAGGCTGGTGCTCTGTGAGCCTGTCCCTCAGACTGCTTACAATCTGTTTGAGACTGCTCCCTTCTGCAGAAATAAACCTACAAAGACATCTCTCTGTTTTAGTTTTTATTTCGTGTCCTCACCGATCTCGAAGTCATTTTTTGCCAATACACATGTTTGGATTTTAACTGGTTGGACAAAATACTGTGAAGAACTTTTTTCACATTATTCTCGCACTTCATTGAAAAATAACCTTAATATACACTGCTCAAAAAAAATAAAGGGAACTCTTAAACAACACATCCTAGATCTCGTTGAATGAAATCTTCCAGTTGAAAATCTTTATTCATTACATAGTGGAATGCGTTGAGAACAAAATAACATAAGAATGATCAATGGAAATCAAAATCATTATCCCATGGAGGTCTGGATTCAGAATCACACTCAAAATAAAAGTGGAAAGGTCAGATGATAGGCTGATCCAACTTCTGTGGAAATTCCTCAACACAATTCAAAATAAGGCTCAGTAGTGTGTGTAGCCTCCACGTGCCTGTATTCATTCCCGACATGTTCACGATGTTCTCCTGAGGAATCAGGACCTGGATCAGGGCATCAGTCAACTCCTGGACTCCTGTGGTGCGATGTGACGTCGGTGGATGGAATGAGACATGATGTCCCAGAGGTGCTTGATTGGATTCAGGTCTGGGCAACGGACAGGCCAGTCCATAGCATCAATGCCTTCATCATGCAGGAACTGCTGACACTCTCCAGCTACATAAGGCCTAGCATTGTGATGCATCAGAAGGAACCCAGGGCCCACTGCACCAGCATATGGTCTTACAATGGGTTGCTGCTGGGTTGTTGTGCTCCTACGGCCCCCTCCAC
>OMLM01013254.1:0-13942 GCA_900302695.1 Helostoma temminkii | reverse complement strand
GGGCAGCATCGGTGCTGGACCAGAGGAGACAGTGTGTGAAGGTCTGACACTCTGAGTTAGTGATCAGTCTAAAATCATGAGTTAAACATGTGTTCAGCAGACACGCGGGAGCTGGTCTGGCAGATGCGTCTTGTGCCTTTTTCATGCCTTTGGACTTTTTCATGCATCTGATCTGATATCAGATATGACTGGTCCTTTGTGTGTTTGTTGCTGGAACCCTGGGCCACAAGCTAAAACTAATGTTCAGTTAAAACTCTTCAGTTTGAGTGTGAAGCGTCTGAATCATCAAATCAACCAAACTCACATTTTGGTGCAAAATCAAAAAGCACGTTTCCATGAACTAAATTAAAAGCGTCAGTGGATTTTGGCTTTTCTTAACAAAGTGTGTTAACTCACAGCTTCATACCTGACAGTAAGTGTTCACGTCTCCTTTCTCCGCTGCTCTTTACGCGCCACTGTGCGCCTCCGCGTCCCGGCGCACCGCTCACTAATCCCGGGATCTCCCTCCCGGCTCGTCTCGGCCGGACTGATTCCACTGGTGGTGAAGTTCTGCGTTTAGTTTTTGTCTTTTAGTAATTTTTTCTTACCCCGGGTTACTCTCGATCCGAGCCGCGTACCGAGCACCGGGGCCCGGTGGCATCTTAGATTGGCGCGGGACTCTGGTAGAGCGCGTGGAGCGGGAGAAGAACCTTCTTCATCATCCTCATCATTAGCTGCTGGTTCCTGCTGCAGCTGCCACAGAGCTGGACGCGTTCATGTCTCTGGTCTGGGAAGCGAAGAGAAAACTTCCAGTCAAGTCCTGCTGCGGGGAACCAGTTTGAGTCCAGTTAAAGCAGAGAACACCTGCTGGTCCAGGAGGATTTGAACTGGGTCAGTTTTAATGGTCAGGTCCGTCCGCAGCGCGCTTCTCCTCCTCTTCCACTGTCTTCTCCTCTCCACGCGCTCCAACTCTCCCAGTTTAAGGAAACGCACAAGGAGGCGGGAGGTGTGTGCGTGTTAGTGCAGACTCACGGGAACTTTAAAAAAACAGATTAGAGTTGCGGCCCGGTGCTTTCAGCAGCGCACCACTCCCTCTCAGTGGATAGAAAGATAAATGCTTCTCACTTCACCTCCTCTCCACAAGTTTGGATTTGTTGCAGATCACATAAACATTTTGTGTAACCACAGACAGCGTCATTCAGTGAAGTGAAAATATTCAACACATCCACTGGTTTCTTCCCTGCAGAGAACGGTGCTGCAGGTATAACAATCTCCAGGAGCAGAGGGGCCACAGGTGGGCCTCCCAGAGAGGCTGAGAGTGAGGTGACTTGACATTTCTGGCTGAAACTTAATCACATGAGACTTAAGAGACATTAGACGACCACAGAGTCGTGCAGACAGATTCAGAACAACCACAGAAAGATGCAGAATAAACACAGAGAGATGCAAAAACTGTTATTATACGTAAAAGGGGCGGTGGATCTTTTTTTCTTCTGTCATCGTCTCTGTAGCTGTTTGAAGTCGTTTTGTCCGTCTGTCCTTGTGTCAACCCAAACTGTTTCAGTTGGGTTCGTAATGAGACAAAGTCATGACTTTCAGCTTTAATTAGAGAGGCCTTTAATACATCAGTTTCGTCTTCAGTGATTGAAAAGCTGATGTTGGTCTATCAGGAGTCTGACTTGGCCACTGAAAAATATTCCATTTTTATTGTCTTCAAAAGACTTGAACCGCTTTCACAGTGTGTTTAGGATCATCATCCATCTGCACTGTGGATCAGTTCTGAGAGTACAGTCCTGTACACCTCAGAATTCATCTTCTACTTCTGTCAGCAGTCACATCAGTAAACACCAGTGAGCCTGTTCCATTGGCAGATATACATGTCCAGACCATAACACTGCCTCCACCATGTCTCACACACGATGTGGTAGCTTTGGATCATGAACTGTTCCTTTTCTTCCCCACACTGTTCTCTTCTCATCAATCTGGTACAAGTTAATCTTGGTTTTCAGTTCAGAGAATCTGATTCCAGAACATGGAGGCTTTTTAGATGTTTTCTGCCAAAGTGACTATAGACTTTGACAATGACTTGACTAGATGTTATGAAAAGGTTCTTCTTCACCATGGCCTTCAGCAAAGCACTTTTACATATGATCTAAAAAACAGCATTAATTTATCAGGGATCATTTAAAGGTTCTAGGAATCCACTTGAGAGACACTTTTTTTATGTGTTCAGGAGTTTGTGGTGATCAGGGTCCATGGGTTCTCAAGAGGTTGTGGCCAGCTAGCCATTTGGAGGATAGAGTCTATCCCAGCCCCGGATAGTTAAGAGACAGATCTCATCTGGTAAAACGAGACAGTGTGGTCACCTGGTACCTAAAGATCAGACACAACATTTCTGAACTTCTGAGGTTACACAAACCAGTTCACTCTGAGTGCCAGTACCAAGCCTGTTGCACATTGAGAAGTGTTCTAACAGGAGGGGCAACCAGCCTAAAAACCACATGTGCCAAATAAATAAATATAAGGACCAGATCTGCTGTAGAGATCCCCCTGGGATGAGCCAAAAGAGAAACAAAATATAAATTGTTATTATGAACATTTATCTGAAACCATGATCACTTCCTCACTACTGAGGCATGTCAAGGTGTAAAACCCTGATGTTTGTACCTGAGGCAACAGTGCTACCCACATCCTGGAGGAAGAAAGAAAAAAGAAAAGAAATACCTCGATATTTGTTCTTAAGTCGTGTTTTTTGACATTTAATGCCAGTTATTGCTATCCTACAAGATAACACAAACATGAGTTCTTTAAATTTCAGCAGGTAAACAACATTTAACAGCAACAACTGAACAGTGAATAGGAATTCAGAGCAGCGAGAACTGGAAACCAGCCAAGCTGTCAGAAGTTCAATATGTGAATGGTTCGCACTCAGAGTTCCACCTTTATTTGTTCATCTGCTCTATCAGATACCAAATCACTCAGCTGCTCCATTCCAGTGTGTGTTGGACTGTTCATGTAAACACATTAGTTGATGCACATTTAATGGTGATTTACTGGGAATCAGGATTTATCAGGAATGTATGTGGGGACACTGCCAGTTCCAGTATATGTGTACTTGTAAATGCAGCATGTACCTTACGTGTACATGTGCGTACGTGCACTACTATTTAATGTTTTGCAAACGTGTATTTATACAGGGTTTAAGGGAAAGTTTGTGGAGGAATGACACCCTGTATCACACGGTGGAGGCTGTTTATTCATGCAGGTCACTGCAGTGCCGACTAAGGTTTCTCACGGCCATTAACTCCACTTTGTACACATCCAGGCCTGTACCACAGCACGACATGCCCTGTTTTGGAATGTCTTCAAGAACCTCTGAAACCTCCCTTGAGGGCCCATTAAATGTCTTTAAGAACACATTAAACCTTTTTAACCTTGTTCGACCCCTGGGTCTCTTAAAGAACCCCAAAACATTCTCAGGAAAGACTTAAAGAGAGTCTCTCGGTCCCTGGAAGCCTGCAGCCAATCAGAGTCAAAGAAAGTTCTCTAAAGTCCCCAGGAGCCACATCATTGATTGTGGAGTCTTCTCAATAATCTTTCAGCTTCTCTATATCAACTTCAAGAACATCTGAAACGCTCAGATGTTTCATTAGATTAGATTAGATCCTGCAGCCAGCGCAGAACATGTGAAACCCGCTTGAGGATCCAGAAAAAGGATCTAGAACTTAAAGAACCATTGAAATGTCTCAGAAATTCTTGCAGATCTCTTAACTTTCTTCAAATACACCCGGGCCTAGACCTCCTTAATCTGTGGTGTAATGTCTGTAGCATGTCCTAATGTGGAACATCTCTACTGGAACGCTTCCTAAGAGTTCTCACAGTTCTCTTAAGGTTTTCGAGATAGACAAAAGATTATTGAACATGCCGACAGTCCAAAATGATAGTCCTACTTCACACTGTACGATCACAAATTCAAGTTTCAAGTGTTGGTCACAATGTAACTGCTGCTACAACCTAATATTTAGAAAATTTAAAAAAAAAATCAACAGGACATGAGACTTCATTGATCGATCACACACTGAAGAAATTTTATTCTTGTTTACTTGCATCATTGACCACTGTCACTGGATGTTATCATGGTACAGTCTACAAACATGAAAGATGTTGTTGTGCCAAAGTTTGTCAGATTCATATCAAATAGTGTGAATGTAATAATTTTTAATAAATCTCACAGTTCAAAGTACTTTTATGTACTCAAATGATCAGCTTTCAATAAAAATCAATAAATGCACATGAATGAAAATGGATGTTGTGCTGTTGACGTACGTTGGCTTCAGGAATTTTTCATATCTCTTAATGTTTTGCACTTTTTATAGCGGGTTTCATTTTAAACTGGTTCTCGGGCCACCGTTCCTGTTAATCTGGTTACTTCGTCTATCAAACCTATCAAATATGAAGCCATGCTTATCAAAATAATAAATCACATCATCAATAATCAAGCAACTTTGCATATTTAGTTATGAAATAAAAAACTGCAAGTAGCCATAGGTAATTTAATTAAAAGGGTATTTAACCCAGATCTTTGGTCATCATTTCTTGCAGCTAAATGTACAGATATTATTATTATTATTATTATTATTATTCACATAATTTTTCAGGCTAAAACGGGGTCAGTTTTTCTTGTACGTTTTAAAGTATCTACAACATGAAGACTTCATGGGGTGCCCAATGAGATTTTTAGTAGGGCTGGTCCACCCTGTGCCCCCCTTCATTCCCACCCCTGACTAAAAAAGAAAAATAAAACAGTAACAGAGAAAATAACAAAATAATGATAATAAAAGAAAAATATAGAAAGAAAGACCATCGTCCGGAAATAAAACACAGTGCGTCTGTTGTCTCAGCAGTGGTGCAGGTAAACTGTGTTGAGAGACTTCAGTGAAACTAAACACACACTCGCTGAAAGCGTTCCGTTCTGCCAGGTTTACTTAGTGTTATCATTACACACACACACACACACACACACTTACCTGTGACTACCTTAAAAGACAGAAACAACACAGGTGTGTGTAAGTGCGAGCTCTCTCCTTGTGATGTCACCTAAAAAAAAAAAAACATCCTCATCTGTGACCTTGTTGCACTGCTGGAAAGTAACTAAGTACTTTAAGTACTTACCACAGTAGTACTACAGTAGTTGAAGTTTCCATTTTCTGCTACCTCATAGAGAACATTTTGAAGACAAATGCTTTTACTTGATCTATACTATTTGAGAACTACAGAGTAGTACTACTTGTTTTAATAAAAGTAAATTGTGATAATTTATTTATCCTTGGTGTGAAACACAAAGTCCATGAAGTAATTTAAATGCATTTAGGCTCACATGTAAATGTTGCAGCTGCAACATTAAAGTGATGAACACATGAATATATGCATAAAGACTCATTTTATGTTTGGTACTTCAAGTACTAAGATATTACTCAGAGTATTTCTACTCTGTGGTATTGCTACTTTTACTTAAATAAAAGTGAAAGTACTTACCTAAAATGGCACTCCACTAGTATAAGTAAAAGTACTGCTTCAATTCTTAATGAAAGATTTACAATTCTACAAAAGTACTACTTAAGAAACTGATTTGTCTGGATGCCAGAGTGGTCAAGCACATGTAGGTCAATAAAAGTAAAAGTAATATTCAGGTACCTCAAACTTGTACTTGAGTAAATGTACTTTCCAGCACTGACTTTGACATTATCATAAGCTACCACAGAATAACAGCAGAGAAGAACAAGAAAAACAAACCACTGATGTTTTTGGCAACAATCAGACAAATAAAACCTCTGAGACATCCTAATAACACAACACACACACAGGTCAAAGGTCAGATAAGGTCGTAGTAAACTACGTGTTCACAGAGACTCTGGAGACGTCTGAACACACACACGTGTAAACTGTTACCACATTAAACCTGTCCTAATGATTAACTCTGTGTATGTTTCTACTATGTTGAAATTTACTGGGCTCTACTCTCACATCTGACACTAAACTACCCACCGTGCAGCTGCTCAGTTTCTTCGCCCGGCAGCCACTCGTGTCCTGGTTTCAGTTGTCGACCAAATGAAAAGCCTCATATATAAAACTGAGGTTGGAGCCAAAAGCATCATCATCATAATAATAAAACCATTTTACATCCAGTTTTTCCTCCAGGACAAACAAGCTGCTGAATTGCCCTGACAATATGGAGACTTGTCTGACTGCTTCATCTGACCTCATCCACATTCAAACACACAGCTCCTGGCGATCTGAGGAACAAATTGTGGTTTGTTCTTACTGGTACCTCTGAGTTTTCAGTTTGTTAATGACAAAGCCATTGAAGGGAACCTATGGACAGATTCAAAGCCAAGAGTTTAGTGAGTAAGCTGCAAAATAATCTGAAAACTCTGCAATGTTAATTCTCCTGAATCCTTTCAGTCCGAGTGAAATTTAAACAATCCTTCAGCCTTTTTCAGTAACGTCTAGAAAATCAAACAGAGCTCGAAAATTCCTCACCAATGCTTACAACACCACCCAAACTCATCCTTGATCACTGAAATCTCTTAAGAATCCCTAAGTAGTTTAATATTTAGCCTCAAGTGTCTTAAAAAACCCTTTAAGAAACCCTAATAAAATTAAAAGTTTTAGGAACCATTTCATGAATCTTGAAAAAGCCCTTCTAGACCCTCCAGAACATCCCAGAAAGCTCTTTAAAGACTAAAAAGGCTTTGTATTTAATTGCCTAATCCCTTATTCCTGAACTCACCTTCCTCTCCCCTTAAAACCTCTGAAACCCAAGACCAGTTAAACTGAACTACTTAAACCTCAACAGTGACCACTGAGTTCTGCAGAACAACACTTAAACCTTCTTAAACATCATCAGAAACCTTTTTCAAACACTTCTGTAACTCAACAACCTCTAAAACATCGCAAATATGTGGAACCTCCAAAAGCACCTGTCAAGAACCTTTAACACCCGAGTCTGTCAAATTTAATCAGCAACTTGAAACCTCCACCTCATCACTGGTGCAGTTACACAAAACTGTCAAAACTCTTTCAGAAACTCTGGCACATGTCCAAAACGTGTTAGATCCTTTTAAAGAGCACTGACATATCTGAAAGAACCTTAAAATCTTCACATTTAGTTTTGGAATCTAAAGATCTAAGAAATCTCAGAAATCTAAAGGACTTCTTAAACTCAAGCACCTAAACCCACACAAGAATCTGTGGAACATCTGTAAACACCCACCAGATACCCTTTTAAATACTGCAGATGTGCTAGAACCTTAAAACGTTGGTAAGCCTACCCATTAGAATCGTTTGTCTTTGTTAAACATAATTTGTGAACATGATGAACATGTGAAACCTCTCAAATACTGAATCTAGGATCAATGAAATAATTTGATCTACTCAACTATCGGAAACACCTATGAAAACGGATGAACCTCTTTTTGTCAAGAACCTCTGGCGCATTTCCATCTTGAATGATTTAAATAAACAAATCTCCCCAAGAAGCTTAAAACCTTCACAACAGCTTCTTGAATTTCATAAAAACTGAAAAATCCCCAAAAGCAGTTAAACCTCCTCCAGATCATGTTTACCCAAACAACAGGTCAGAGCAGAGAATACTTCAGCACCTGGCAGACTGAGTTCAGGGAACAGTTTCAGAGTGGCTCCACAGCGATGCTGTGTGGCCAGAGAGGCAAACTGCACCATGATTAATAATATTCACCACATACTTGTACCTTTAAGAGTCATTGACGCTTGAGTCCAAATGGAAAACACCTGTGTTTGTTTTACTAAGTGACCAGAAATTAAGTTTTTATTCCCTTGTGAATTTTCAGAGAGAAAGTTGTTAAAATAATTTAAAAAATCATCTTGTAAACATGAATTAGACAAATAAATCAGAGCTTCAGAAATTCACTTAATGTTTATTGCTTCCTTGTCTTGTTACAAATAATATTTCCATGACTTTCTGCTTCTTGACGTCCATCTTTCTGCAGTCTCTGCACACACACACACACACACACTTCTTCTCCTCACAGCACTTTCCTCCATGATTTCATTTAATTCCAGCTAAATAGTTTTCATTTTACACAAATCTGAACCTCTTACATTTACAGAGAGAAGATAATTATACCACTAAGTCTTCACCTAAAAAATGTTACATCCTCACTGAGACACTTATTTGTCTCAGTATCTGCTATTCAGTTAAAAAAAAATTCAGAACCGAGGTTGAAAGACGCAACAAAAGACAGGAAGATCTGGCTGCAGCAACATAAGAAAGACAAATGTTGCGGAAACATACATGAAAAGAAACATGACTATTATTTACAGTATATGACAAACTACACCTCTTGATAATAATAGGTCAGTTTGACATGAAATAAAATAACACAAGATGAGAACAACCAGAACAGGGTTTAATAATCTCAACATGGAATGAGAGTAAATATTTGGGAAAAAGGTAAAGGGATTTTTAAAAAATTTCTATGTACATTTTTATTTAAATTAAATTGTCTTATTGTTTGAGATGCATTATGTGATAAGAAATTAAAATAGCTATGTCAAACTTTCTGAATCTGTGGTCATTTACAGTTTAGAAAGTGTCTAAAATAATCAGTTTTCTGCTTTTTCAGCCAGTGGATGATTTGAACTCAAATCAAAATGTTTGCAACAAAGCAAAAAGACAAAACCTAATTCCCTTTCATGTAAATGACCAAAAAGTGCAGCAGTTAGTTTCTCTTGCTCCGAACAAAGAAGCTGGAACATTTTTCTAAATGTGATTAATCATTTGTTTGGTATAAATACAGTAATTTGCATTTGAATGCATCAAATTATCTTTTTTTCAGCTCAATAGTTATTTAATAATGAATACGAGCAGGAAGATTTTGCAGACAAGAGCAAAGTCTAAAGAAAAAGATTCTTTAGACTTCTTTACCTTTAACTTTTAACTGCAGTTCTGTTCATAGAGTCTATAAACAGAACCACTACATTAATGTTTATAAACCAACACGTCTTTATAGGGTGAAGTATTTATATGTCCCCATCGCTGTAACAGTCGTTTTGAATTTTTAAGTTACAAAAAACTCTGGGGACAGCTCTACAATATAATTGCTTAACTATATTATTAGTGTTCATATACTATATTATAATTATTATAACATTTACTCTCGTCTCAAGAAAACGAGCTGAAGGCGTTTGCTACAATAAGCTGGAGAGGCCACAGAGATTTCTCTTATTACTGCGATAAAAATGAACAAACTACACAGAGAAGACGGATTCTTTAAGTAGTAAGGAAATACTACTGCAGTTTAAATGTAAGTTGTGGTCACTGCCACTAGCTTGTTCTCTTGAGATCTTTTTCGTGTCTGACATGTCTTTTCTGGGCCACTGTACTTTTCTAGCCACCAGAGACGCGTCCTTTTTAAACAGTTGCCAAGTGTGCTTAGGTACATTCAGTTAAATGCTTCGAATCATGGTTCTGTCCAATCCAGTTCAGATCAGTTTGGCTAAGGCAGTGCAACATGTTCAGTGTTGGTTTTTAACCTGAAAAGGACGCGCAGACGACCCAGACATCGCCATGTTCAAGAAATCTCAACCAGTCTCTGACCTCCAATTCCTTGTGATTGCACTGAAACTTCCTCGTTGTCCTCCGCATCATCTTCCTCCTCACATTCCCCTTCAAAGATGGCGGTCATGGGAGCAGCAACGAGGCGGCAGCGAGCGGCGAAGCGTCGGCTGGCTGAGCAGGGAGGAGTGAGGGAGCGAGGACGCATAGAGGAGGAGAGGAAGAAGAGGTGAGTATATGTCAGTCCTAACATTACTGAGAGGTTCTGACTGCACAGAGACGTGGGAGACACTGGTACGTCCAGAGTCCGGGGGCCGTTAATGTCACATCTATTCAAGGTCTGGAACAAGCCTGTGGGTTTGACTTGTGTTTGCTCTGGTGAAGCCATCAGTGACGTGACACCCTGAAGGTCGTTAGTAGGTGAGACGACTTTGCAAAGCCGCTCAACAGCTGATATTCGAGAATGTGAACTGGACTGACATCCTTTCCTAAGCAAGAGAGCCTTGAAGCTCTCGCTTCTAGATGACCTTTGGGTTTTGAAGGATACAGGTCGCGTCAGGCGGGGTTCTAGGTCTGCAGGGTTGGCTGGGTGAGAGGCAGAGTGATGTCTGCCTTCTTCTGAGTCCCTTCTTCCCAGCATCTTTCTCTTAGACCTGACACAGACAGAGGGAGACCAGAGGTTTGTCAAACCCAGCCTGAAGCCTGTTTACCAAAATAACAACTTCACTATCCCTCTATGGAAACCTAGAAACTAGACAGAGTTTAGGCAAATAAGCTCCAGATGTATGGAACAAGATAGAAGCTGCTGCCAGAACTCCCAACTAGGAAGATGGTAAAGACCTTAGGAAAGGGTGAGGAAGGGTAACAAAGTACGCAGACATTTACTGAACAAGGAGACTGGAAGCTTTCATTCTGGGACATTACTTAAAGTAGTGTCTTACTTGGGGTACAGGAAGGAAGGCAAACTAAGCAAACAAGGAAGGACAAAAGGATATTAGTGGTAATTTAGGAGGAGCTTAATCATCTACTACACATTTAACTGACTCATTGCAGCTTTACCTGCAGCCAAACCCCACCTAGCAGTGTTTTCATGCTGTGCCTTCCCACATTGCACTGCTCCACAGGCGCAGAGGGAGGAATCAAGCAAATACATGAGAACTAGTATCATGCACTGGTGCAGTAACAGTGCGCACTGTATGTTTTTGTGTGTTTCTACCTGTGGATGACAGCGAACAGATCCTCTGTGGTTCGTGGTCGACCGGAGACGAGCATCTGATCTGCTGAGACACGGACGAACATCTCGGCTGGACAGAAAAACAAAGAAGCTGGATGTAAAGAATTGCTCATTCAGGTTCCAGCAGCTTTTACAATCAAGAATCGACAACTTGAGGATACAAATGACTAGCTTATACTGTTCATTAAACAGAAATATTGATTTGTGTGCTTGCTGGGCTCTATGCAGACCGTTTTTAGCAGAACTCTAATGTATTACTCAGCCATTTCCTGACTGAACTGGACCTCATACTATTCCTGCCTCCTTCCACATATTTTTCAAACACAAAACAAGGCATGTTTTGCTCAATATATACGCTTGGAACCAAACTGATACCAGACATCAATCACCAACCAGATCAAACCCAGTTACACTGGTCGATCCAGTCCACATACCCAAATAGTAGTAGTAGTCACATCTGGCAGTCCTGTGTACTACTTTGTAAAACATACAGTCATAAAAGCTGTTTTCAGAGACGAGAACAATGAGGTTGCAACAGATCCACAGCCCAAATCTAAAGAACACTTGTGGCAGGTTCCTCAGGATGCTTGGAGGAACCAAATTGCAAATCTTGTTTTGATTTAGGATTTTCTGTCTTCTGCAGTTTGTTCAAGTTTGTATGAAGCCAAAACATTTGAACATTTTAGTGCCTAAACCTTTTCATGTCCTGACCAACTTGGCTACTCCAGTAAACCCAGCTTACCATCTGGAGGTCTTCTGGTCTCCTCTGCCTTCACTTCTGTTCCCTGTGCTTTGTCCTCTCTCTTCTTCTCATCCTCTTCCTCCCCTGGTTCTTGTATGAGGAGGTCTGGAAGCGACAGCTCCCCCCGCAGGCTTTCAGTGGACAGTGCACTGCTGAGCGAGTACCTGCTCCTTCCAGTCTGGGCATAGGAGCTTTCGGAGTCACTCGTCTCTCCGTCACAAGCCTCCTTTGTCATCCTCACTCTCGCTCTTATTGGGATTGTTCTTCCTTTTACCACATCTTGTTCATCTCCGGATGAGGATGAAGATGATGACGATGAAGATGATGAGGATGACGAAGAAGGTGAGGGCACCATTACTGATGACATCAGCAGTAGCTGCCTGCCTGTACTCCTCTTCCTCCTCCTCTTTGCTTTGACTCTTTTCTTTGTGCAGGATGACACCATCATTGACTTTATCCCTCTTTCCTCCACCTTCTCATCTTCCTCTTCATCTTCAGCCAGTGACGACCTCATCATCCATTTCTGAAATATTTTCTGATTATTCAGACTACAGAGGTCTGTTGACCCTGATTTGGTGCCACCAGTTGCAGCAGCAGTAACTCCATGGTCCCCGGAGGTTTGCCATGATCCTGAAGCACTACGGTTCTCCAAGGTACTCATTGTTCTATCAGTAGTGTTTGTAGCTCCATTGGTCCAGGCCTGTGTAACACCCATGACCCCTGAAGGAGCACAGGTCCAAATCTTGTTGCTACTCTCCATGGTGCAACATGCTCCTGAGCTGTCACAGTTCTCCAAAGGACTCATGATTCCAGTAGGGGTGTTAAAGGAGACTGTGATACCCATGATCCCTGTGGTAGTTGTCCCTTTGGAGTTCTGGTCATGTGGAATTCCAGTGATGTCCATGGTGCCACCAATTCCAGTTGGTGGTTTTGTTTTTCTGGGTGAGGTCAATGAGAGATCTGGCTTCTTGTGTAGAATTGGTGGCTTCTGCTTGTGAGGGGAGCTGCCAGGTGAGGTGCTGGACTCAGGGGACGCCATGAGGCCCAGAATGCAGAGATCAGGTTTTCTTAGTGGGGTTGGCTTCTCTGGGGGGTGGCCCTTCATTGGGCTAGCTGATTTACAGACCTGGTCACTCTGTGTCACATCACTGCAGACCATGGCTGTGCTGTGATTCATTTCAGAATTATTCTTGCCATTTCCTTCTACTTTATATTTGCTTTTTAGCAGTGCTGTTTTGCATTCTCCATGAGACCCACTCGAAGTCCATTTGCTCATCCTCAGTGTTTCCATGATTCTCTGCTAAACCAGTTAGCATAGCCCTAACTGTGACCTGCTGTTGGTGCAAAGGGGAATCTTGGAGAATTGAGTTGATGTGGTTTAGGTCATTACCATTAGGCATTTTGACCCAGGGAGTATCAGGGCTGGAGATCTGATTGTTTGTCAGTAAAGAATTTGTATCTGACTCTTCCCTCTCTTGTTCTCTTGTTGACTGGAAGTCTTTAGGAGTTTTACCATATGTAATCCAACATGCAGGGGCTCTTTGACTAACCAGGCTAGTCAAAGAACAAGCTGACTCATCATTGGAAGTCTTTATCTCACTTTTTGTTAGCTTGTAGTTATCATGATCTGACTTCAGAGCACATTTTTTTGCATCAGGGTTGTCATTACCGCTTAAACCATCAGAAATGCTAGCTTCTTTGTTACCAAGATTGCAGACAGCATTTTGTGGTTCTGGTCCAGCTTGTTTTACATCACTGTTGGTCAGACCATCAGCATTAGCATTAGCCAGCACAGAACAGTCTGGTTGAGCTTCCTTGTCTGGTAAATCATGGCTATCAACGGCATGATTAGCCTTAACTGACAACATGCTAGGTTGGCTGTAGATTGTAGCCTCATCAGATGTAGCACTGGCTAGCACAAAGCTAACAGGCAGGTCTTCCTGGTTCTTGACAGACCGAAGCTTAACACACTGCAAAGCCTGGGCAGTGACCAGGGGGAAGGGGCATGTGGCCACTCTTATACATGGATTGAGAGACTTAGTGAGGCTTGGCGATGAAAGTGGAGTAACAGGGGAGGTGGGAGGGCTAGGCAGAGAAGAAAGAGGAGGTAGAGGTGGAGGTGGTGGAGGAGGAAGGTTAGCAAGTTTTAATTCTAAAATTTCTGAAGAAGGAAGAGGAGGAGATGGGGGAGGAGGGAAGACAGTTGATGATGACACGGTGGACTGTATTGAATGAAGGGAGGCCTGTCTGATGGCATAGGAGTAGGGGGGAGGAGGAGGACGAGATGAAGGAGGTAGAAGTGGAAGAGTGGGAAGGGATGAAGGAGATAGAAGTGGAAGAGCGGGAAGGGATGAAGGAGATAGAAGTGGAAGAGCGGGAAGGGATGAAGGAG
>OMLM01013251.1:46097-66296 GCA_900302695.1 Helostoma temminkii | reverse complement strand
TATAACTAGTTTTCTCACATTTAACTAAATGACACAACACATTTTCTCACATTTAGATAAATGTGACAAAGTCTAAATGTAAATGTTAAATGTTAATATAAATTTGATATGTAAATGTTAAATCTAAATGTTAAATGTAAATATAAATGTTAAATGTAAATGTAAAATGTTAATATAAATTTTATATGTAAATGTTAAATGTAAATGTTAAATGTAAATGTAAATGTAAATTTAAATGTTAAATGTAAATGTTAAATGTAAATGTTAAATGTAAATATAAATGTTAAATGTTAAATGTAAATGTTAAATGTAAATATAAATGTTAAATGTTAAATGTAAATGTTAAATGTTCGCCGAGTGTAAACTACATATTCATGAAGTTTACAAACAGCCTACACCCCCTACCCTCAAACAGCGCTCACGATGCTGATCTCAGATCAGTAGTGCGGACTCAAACATATCAAACAGCGCGCACAGCCCCGCCCACATCTGACTCTGGATCGGTGGATAATAGTGGAGGGAAGGTTGAAGTCAGATGAATCCAACATGGCCGTCAGCTCCGGGCTGTAACAGCAGCTGCTGCTCCGCAGGCATCGTTTACACCATTAACGGTGAGTTAATAGGTTTGAATGGGATTTTTCAGTTGTTAACTAACTTTACTAACTTTACTAGCTAGCCGTCATTTGTAAGTTAACAGATAAACTCCACCTGGACTGTGTGTTAAACTAGCTCATCACACATTTTGGGCAGAGAAAGGAAGAGGCTGCATTTACAACCATGAATTATCTGCCTTTTTATGGTTGTGACTCTGTAACGTTGGTTAAGTCACATGAGATCAGCTGTAGTTCACAGATTAGCTGCTGAATTATTTCTTTGTTTGATAGTTTGGGATTGAAGCCAGTTGTAATTATTTATTCAGTTTATATGAGAACCGGAGCCTGATGTTGCTTTAGTTTACAGCTTTGTTGATTTTTGAGTTGTGAAATAATTTAGCTCACTCAGATTTTTCAGTGAGTTGTTGAACGTTTGTTTTGGTCATTTTCAGTCAGTCCTTCGTGCAGTAAAATCAAAAAACAAGTTCTAAACCTTGAATTCCCATGAGCATCACCATCGGTAATGGTGGCTTCTTCCTGTTTCCTTTGTGTTGCTGCCAGGAAGGCTGCATTTCCCTGTCACTTTTCACCAGTGTCAATAAAAAAAACTGTCTTGAACTGAGGCCAGTAAAACACAGGAATCGATCCCAGCCGTGAACTGCTGGATCGAACTGGAAGCTCAGCAGAACAGAGATCATATTACACTTGGTGTCATTGTAGGTATCTACCAAAACACCACACAAACAAAGTTTGGTTTCCATGTATTTTCATTGCTCACTGCGCAGTGTGAAGACGAATGTTCAGGGTAACAAAATGCTAAATTCCAGACTCTCACTCAAATGCACCAAAGACAAACAGCGCTGTTTAATCACCTTCATTGCAGTCACAGATCTGAAATACTGTGTTTAAGTGATGCTCCCCTCCTCCATGGTCCGGGGGTCTGAACCAGAGCAAAGTGTTGTTTTTAGTGGCTGAGGCATGAATGATACCATCTCAGAGGGGATTCTAGGTCCTGCTGCCTTTTGATTGAATTAGGTTGAAATCAGAAGTTATTTAGTTTGATTTGGATTTTACAGTTGTTTTTGAACTGAGGATTGAAAGAGTTTCCAAAGGTGTAAATTGCCAGGTAATGGGTAAGGTAAGGGGAGGGGCTTAGTCTTTAGAAGTCTCTGGACAGCAACTCTCAGGGGAAGTTAGTTTAAGGTCTGTGGGGTAATTTGTTTAAAATAACAGCTTGTTTCTCTGTAGACAATCTGGGTTTTTCTTGTGTGTACTTTTTACATTTTTGTAAATAAAGCACCTTGTTAAGTTTTGCAACTCCAGCCATCTTGTTTTACATTTGACACAGTGATTTATAATAAGTGGTGGCAGCGGTGGGATGGTTTCAACACACACTAGGCTACAGTCCCAAACCCAGAAGCCTCAGAGGAAGTTTGAGGATGAAGGGAAACTGTGACTTCCTCTTCTTAGAAGTGCTCAGAGGTGAAGTGTGTCAGGTCTGGTGTCTCACGTTCAGGTCCGGCACTGACAGTAGGAAGAGGATGAGGGAGAAAACAGATCAGGTTGGAGCAAACTCACGGTACCAGTGGGTCAGGCAGAGACAGGGTCCTGGTCGAGCAGTTTTTAGCAACAGACAAACGGACCTGCTTATAAGGAGAGGGAATGAAACAGGTAATCTGGGTAATTAGTGGATCGATTGAGAGAGGAGGGAGGCGGGAAACAGACCAAATAAGGAACAGGCAGGAGGAAACTGGGACTGTAACTCTATCACTAGAAGCTGTTAATCTGAGAATCTTATAATCTAATCGTATCTTAATCCCATACTCCTCAGTGGCTGTTTGATAATAGATATTGTGCTGTTAGTTAGTTAGTAGTTGTATCTATTTCTGTTAAGTAATGTATCAAGTCATTAAAAACTGTAATGTGATGCTTGTATGTAACGTGACACAACATAGTGTCTATATTTCTTTCCAATATATATAATGTGTAAATAAATGTGTTAATTCTTCAATTTTGTGATGTTTGTCAACATGTGCATGTGTTTTACATATTTGTACATAGTACATAGTAGTGTTACACATGAACACACTGTATGTTTTATTTGTAGTACTAGTACTATTAGTAATATTTGCGTTAACTGATAATAATAGGAAACGTGTAATGGCTCACTGAAATAATGGTTCTTGTAGCACTGCTGAAATAAACGTGACTATCACAAACAGCCAGGTAAAAAAGGTCTGTCACTAAATATAAGAAAAAAATAGAGGAAAGTCAAAATGAACATACTTCCTGTAGACATGTATCTCTCCACAGAGCTACTCCGAAGCACAGATACTTTAGTTTTTTATCATTCAACACCTTGCTCTGTCACGTCTCCAGCTGCTCATTGTTCCACCACCTGCCTGTCTGAACATCTCAAATCTATATCAGGAAAATAATACGATATTCTGTCAGGGATTATTTGATATTGTTGTTAATCTGTAGATGTCCTACAGGGATGAGGGATATGGCCATAATCAAAACCGAAAAACGTCTTTTTTTTTTCCAACCCCAGTTTGCTATAAAAACTGTACATTGTGCAAACTGCTTACCTGTAGAGTAGAGTAAAGACTGTGCAGTGCCTATAAAAAGTATTCACCCCCTTGGATGTTTCACCCTTTTATGGTGTAAGTAGTATCACAGTTAGTGAAATGTGTCTCACCTGAGTGCAGCATAAAGAAAACTGAAAGGTTTAGTCACTGCTTGGTCAGTATTGCTGTCTACCATTACAGCAAGAAGACAGAAGAACATAGAACAGGCCAATGATCAGGGGATCAGGGTCCAAAAACATCTTCAAACACTGCACATCACCACACACACACACACACACACACACACACACACACACACACACACACACCTTCCCACCTGTCAGCCTGCATCATCTCTTTGGCACACAATCACCCACAGCTGCTTTTATTTAATCACCACTCCCTTTTATACCTGCTTTCCCTCACACTCTAGTTTGTCAGTGTATGCATCCGTGATTGTTTGCCGATGAATTCACCTCGTGGTTTGTTTCCAGTTCCTTTTTGTTTTTACTGCTTGTTTCCTGGTCGTGTGTTTTATTTTGTACTTTGAACGTTGGTTTTTGTGTGGTAAATGCTGGTTATGGTTTTCTTTGGTTCTTCACGCCTGTTCCAAGCCTCTCGGCTCCCGCTCTGAAGCCCTCATTCGCTGGTTCCAGTTCTGCACTTCCCCAGCTCTGTACTCACTGGTTCCTGGTTCCGGTTCCACACTTCCCCGGCTCTGTACTCACAAGCTTCTGGTTCCAGTTCGGCACTTACCCAGCCCTCTTTAGCCTGCTTCGGGTTCCGGTCTCCACCAGCCTGCTACGGGTTCCGGTCCGTCACTGCTCTGTTCCTGGTTCCTGCACGGCGCTCGTTTGTTTGTTTCTGGTTCCTGGCATCCCTTCTCTGCTCAGTTCCTGGTTCTGGTCATCCCTTGTCTGCTGCATTCCTGGTACTACCAATTATTCTTCTGTTCCTCCGGTTCCCTATCTACGGTCATCTGCTGCATCATCTCCACTGCCTAGTTAATAATAAATCTTACCAACCTCGCTCACCTGGTCTGACTGCTTACTGGGTCCTTACCCTACTCCTGACAATGACGTTTGTGACAGTGTCTATGAGCTGTATAATCAGGTGAATCAGTTATTTGGGCAGAGTTTGCTGAAAATGCAGCAGAAACGTTAAAAAATTAGCTTAAATTCAAGTATTGATTACTTTGAATGACTACATCAAATGGCCAAAATGACTGACTGAATGAAAAAGCAAATTAACTGGAACTGAGCAGTTTTTTTTTTTTGGGGTCACATTATGTGTAGTTTAAGCGTAATTTCCTCAGGCACAAATGTATGAACAGTTATGCCCCAGTTGTAAATAGTCTGTACTGAGAAAGTCCTGATGTGGAGTACCTTTTATACTACTAGCTGTCTTCCCTTACTGGTATCCTTTCAATGAGCAGTACGAGCCATGGGTCTGGATAGAATCTGTGCTTTTGTTGGAGAGGCCCACCATTTGTTACTCCAAACACATACCACAATTTGCATCCAGGAGGATTTTTACCTGTGGTTGCATTTACTTCCAACTCTAATGAAATCCCACAGACCTAAAGGCAACATAAAAAAGCCAACTGCTAATTTGTTTGCTTTCAACAGTTCCATTCTCTTTCACGTGATCTCTGTTGTTGGGGAGCTTCTGGCACCTGCCAGGGGTTTTCTTTGAGGTAAGGGTCAGCCAGACTGTCCTCATCACCACTGTAGCTCACTTCAGCTACACTGCTGTAGCTGTGGTTCTGTATAAAATACACTGAAAATGTGATTCTCTGAAAGAACTACCATGGCGAGCAGTGAGATGATGCCATGTATCAAATCCTGATCAATTTTATCATACATCAGTCCTAATTGTCCTTTGTCATCTCACGAAGAAAGCAAAACTAGTCACCCATACCTCTGCAGGCACACATCCTTTTAAAATACTCCAAAGTTGCTGAGGGAATAAAGCAGTCTGAAAGTGTATCTCATACCTTAGATAAATCAAATCAGTGGCATTAGATCAGGAAGCAGTGCATACAATGAAACATCCAAGGCCTGTAGGGGATGACTCTCCTGGTTTCCTTTACACACTCCACCTCTGCTGCCCTCTCGCCATCCCAATGGGATCAGAATGAACATCTGAAGACGATAAAGGAGTTGGTGCACAACTTGACTTGCAGACATTAAACTGATGCACCTACAGTACAATGGAAAGGGTCATCATATCTGTGGGGTCTTGGCAGGTTAAGTCATGCTGGGTTATATATTGTTCACAGTGGGGCTTCCATTCTGGACTCACACTTTTCAGAGGATAATTTTTCCAACTGCTACAGGGATAAATTCCACATGTGCGTGCTAAATTATGTTACTTTTACCTAAAGCAGGGTCTACAAGCAGGTGTTACCTGTTACCTAAAAATGAAGATGCAACATGAGATAAATGCAGTCGTGTGAAAATCAGTGCCTCCTCTTATAATTTTCTGTATTTATATTTCACATATTAAGTTTCATCTGATCGCAGTGGATCTACACCATCAGACAACAACAACAACAACATTTTGCTTTGCCATTATTTTTATATCAGAAAAAAACGTGAGCAAAAATGTGCCCTTAGATTCAATAGCTTGTACATCCACATTTACCAGCACTAACTTAAAGTAACTGTATCAGTCTCTCCAGCAATATGGAGGAAATTTGGCCCATTCTTCTTTACAACATAGCTTCAGTTAATGAGAGTTTTGAGTTGAGGTCTGGACTTTTACTAGGCCATTCCAAAACTTTGATTCTTTTTTTTTTAAACCTTTCTGATATAAAGGGGAGTTTATGGTTATCACTGCAAGGTGTCCAGGTACTGATGATCAATTAATCAAGGGCTAATGATTAACATCTTGCTGCAACTTATCCTCTTAAATCCCATGAAAGCAGTAAGAAGGCACTTTTTTTTTGCTTCCATGTTCTTTTTTGTATAGCTGAAGTTTTTTAATAAAGGCACAGTTAAAAGAAAAGGTATATTTTGCTGTTAATCTGAGGTTGTATTTACCTCATATAATGCGCTTGGACAAATTTTTATTATATTTTTACATAAATAACAGAATAATAAGAGGAGGCACACATTTTCACACATGGCTGTATATGGTTTAGGGCAAAATGATGGAACTGACTCACAGACATAGAGCATGATTTTATACAGATGTGTAATAAAACAAGTGTAGTAAAGTGTGAACTTTAATACCCTGAAGCATGTTATGTGTATATGGGTGCTTCTATTTAAAGCCAAATCCTCCCTGCACATATAATGATATCCATAAGTGAAAAACATTCTCTTGGGAATACTTTGTTTTCAACCTGACCTCGGAACATCTACTTTGCTCCCTTTTGATCAACTTCAAACTACCATTAGTTCATTGTTAGTATAATTTCTATCCTTTCAAGGGGAGGCAATTGCCTAAATCACATTAAATCAGATGATGCTGCACTTACTGAATACACAGATATGTTATGTTCTGTTGGCTTCCATATTGAATGAGGCTTCTTGGGATGAGTCACCCTTCAATAATATCATTGAAATCTTCATTTCCATACTGGCATCAGTAATCCCAGTTTTATTGTCCTTGAAGTTGTAAGAGATACAATGGCCACAGAACAATAAGGAGATGAACTCAGCTAGATAGATACACATTTTTATTAGAATTTAAAGTCTAATGAACCTTTTGTGTAAGGTATATAAACTATAAATAGGCTGCACATACTATGTTTCCTGTGTGTGGGAGTTATCCATGACAGCTGCAGATTGACATTTAAATTCCAGACAATTGCCTGGAGTTATGAGATATGCTCATATGTCAACTTTTGTGATGTAATACTGACTGAAGCACATCACAGGCCTAGCTGTCCTATAAACTGTGTTTTTCCAGTTTTTGAAAAACAGTATTTATTTTTGCGGTTAGTGATGGTTGATGTCTATCTTTTTACACCATTCAACATTTAGTAGGATCCAAGGAGTTCTCTGAAAGCGACAGCTAGCATGATATGCTAACTTTCTCCTGCTGGAAACTAGAAGCCTATCTTGCTAACTAGCAGAAGTTGTCAACAGAATTGTTCATGCTTTTACACCTGCTGAGTCACTCTGCAGTATTTCGACAGCTCATTTCTCACCTCACCTTACACAGAGCATTAGGGAATGACCAGATGATGAAAACAATTGAATAATTCAGATTGAGTATCATTACCGGGGTTAGGATTAGGGGAGCTTCAGTCTATGATTTTGTATTACACTTTTATTGCAACAAGAACAAAATTGGTCTAAAAATCCACCCACACTGCACTGTGGTGCTCCGTTCTCTCGAAGTGATTATCATTTACCACTCATCGGCTTTGTTGGCTTTTTAAATAGTCTGTATAACACCAGAGATAACTTTAAAGTGCTGGATACTCTTCTGAAATGGTTCCATACGTTTTGCCATTCCTGTAGTTTTGATTTTAATATCTGCCTTCAACACTTTAGGATTTATGGAGGAGCTATTCTAACATCCACAAGAGGTTTATGAACCCCAGTAAAATGTTATTTTGTTCACTCTTCCAAATGGTCAGACCACAAACCATACAATCGTGGCATTAACAGTCAGTATTGACCTGTTTTTCTGCTGTGGCTTGCTCCCAAGGAACCTAGTCAAGATTCTGAAGACAGGCCCCCAGTCCAAACTTTAGTTTGGAGACCAAGCCAAGCACTTCTTATTCTACAATAGTCCCAAGAATTTGGACATGTTCCATGTTTTTTTATTGGTTCAGGCCCTTTGGACTCTTGCTTTGATCACAGTATCAAAGATTTACGTTTCTTGGATGTTTTTCTGTAAATCAGGGACCACACAAGGTCACATCATAGTGCATTCCATGTGATGTTTGCCATATGTGTTTGTCTGTGATATATTCTTGTGTTTGATATACGGTACTTCCCATATAGGGAATGTTTATTCTGATGAGGTAAAGATGAATATCGACAACTATCCTGGCTAACCTGCTGATTTTTATGATTTTGACACTGAACAGAAGACTGAACTCTATAAAGTTCTCAGAATATTGTATTTCAATAAGTAATAACATCTGAATTGTATATCATTATTTAATTTAAATGCAATGTTTTATCAGATCGGACAATAGAAATTGTACATTTAACTTGTCAAGTCTTGCGTGAGTTTTATAGTTATAGACGGTTACTTTTGCCCATTATTGCCTTACTGCTACAGATGCTGATGCTTACTTTGAAACCACATATAATCATATTTTTGCACAGTCTTGGCTCTTCCTAATAATTGAAAATTACACCAATGGAGACAAACGAGTATTGTGTCTTTATTCACATCAATTTAAATCACGGAATGGCATGAGTTTCACATAATTTATTTATAAAGACTTAATAATTGGCAATATTCCACTCAAACAAGTAAAGCATCTATACGTACCTGAATTTACAAATGTTATATAACACATTCAACATTGGTATTTTTTTTATATATCATGGGAAAATCCCAGTCTATTTTTGTCCATTCTAGATGGCACCACTAGCGTCAAAAGCACTGTTATTGTTTCCAGTAAGCAATAAATCCTACAACAATCTTGTGAGTGTGGGGTCAAAAATCTGGCAGAAAGAGTAGATCTTCAACTGTACAAGTGAGAAATACATTTTCCCACCACAAAAGGATTATATGAAGGAGACATGACTAGAATAAGGCAGTGGTTTTACATAGACATAGCACAGTGGAAAGTAGGGATGTTGTGGTTGGGGTGGTGGAAGGCCATGTACTTTTGCCTCACATGGCAGTGACCTAGGTTCAAATCACAGCTCATAACAAGAGAAATTCAACTGTAAGTGTTTTCAGTTGTAATTAACCCACTATACACGTAAACTACTCAAACAGGAACAGCAGAGAAACAAAGTTTGCAGTTAGCTTGTGAACATGTTGGAGCATTTAGCAGCTCTACTGAGTTCCCTCAGAAATGTCATCAACTAGAGCTACTATATATATACATCTAAAGGAATGGTGAATAGTGGGCAAATTACATTAACCTTAACAAACCTATGTTGCAGGTTTGTCAATGATCAATGCGTTGGCCTGTTTGGTTTCATCCAAACAGACCCCGGCAACACTGATCTGTTAGTGTAGTTAATTATGCTAAAGTGTGAATGTTGATTACTGAACCAGCAGCTACTGTATAAAAACTGATAAATGCTCAGTCTCAACCATGTTCTTTCTTTTGTGATGAAACTGTATGAGTACAAACCTCAAGCCCTTCTTTTTTATTTATGACAGATGTTACTCAGCTAATGCTCATAGCCATCTGTTCCCATCTTATCTGTTTCTAATCAGACAGTCTGAAAGAAAGTTTGGTGAACCATGGTTCGCTGTCAGTTATTCAAATCAACATGTCTCTGATGATGTAATATAATAAACTCCAAACTTGTCCACTGAGTCACTTTTAAGGCTCAACCAACCTACAGAGGAAACTCATTTTGCCACTTTGCATTCTCACTCTTTCAGTGACAATTCTGGTGATCAGAACACAAACAAAAAAATTACATCACGACTAATATACTATACAAGTCGATGTAAATGACATACTGACATACTGCCATTTGTTACACACATTTGACACTGCATGAGTGAGGTTAGTCCGTAGAAACTGTACTGTTGTGGTCACACATACTGTGACAAGTACATTTCCATGTGTTCTCTCCTCAAGGCAATGAATCAATCAAGCCTACATGCAATAAAAGCAAAAAATGGGTGTGATTATTATTGCACTAAATACTATGTTGTCAGAGTGCCATTTTTTTTTCATCTGCTGCTTCTTTTACTGCTGGGCACAGTTGAGTGTTTTATGGCCTCACGGCCCTAGCGCATGGTCTTGATGCAGTAATGGGGCCCTCACATTCCCGTAAGACTGCTTTTTAAACATACTGACATTGTAATTATGCCTGGCAAAGCGCTATGACGCAGCATAAAGCGGTGTGGGTATCTTCGTGCAGCCTGTCTTAAAAAATTCTCTCGGAAGTCTGGGGCCACATGAATGCAAGAAAGACCTCTGCACTAGAGCTCACACGACCCTCACTGATGGCTTGGCCAGTAAAAACCATCTTGCATATGTGTGTGTGTATGTGTGTTTTTTTAGGTTCTGAAATAACAATGAAGAACAATGGAGGCGCCAGGCCACAGCCCACGCTAATCTGGACACACCTAGTTCAGTGTTCAGCTAAAGCTCAACACCCTATTCTGAATTATTGCAACTATGTGGTGTTTGCATCCTAAAAGAGCAAGTAGGGCAAATGAAAAGAGTCTTAGCAAGTTATGTGGTGGCTTATTGGACCCTGGTTGGAGACCCCGGTCTAACCAGAGGTACGAGCTGTGAGGTCATCCAAACAGAGGGTGGGATTTTACACGCTAGCGCCTGTCACTCAGTGGGTGGTGCACAGTGAGATTGAGGGCCAACTTATTAGCTGTCATACTTGTACCCAAGTATTGGATTTCTGTGTAATAATATTTGGGTTTCCCTGTGACTCCTCCTGCCTGGTGTTTGGTCCAGACTATTTGCTTCACCCCAATCCGCTGGGGAACTATGAGAAAATATCAAAGAAAGCGCCTCAAAACCAATGAGAATGTGTAACAATACTTGTATTTCCTTCTATTCCTTCCATTGCCTTTCTCCTGCACCTCACAAAGTTTGATTTATTCTGCAAAAGCAGCCAGATAAGAATTTATTTTGTTTGTTTTAATTAAAACCACATCACAATGATTTTTTATAAGAATACTTGAGAATAACATACAGTATGTCCGACTGCAGTGTGACTACCATTGGGAAAAATGTTTACCAGTTTTCCCTACCTTTAAGAATTGTTTATTATGAGCATTAAATGTAAGCGAGGCCTTAAACGTGATCTATGAGGAAACTTACAGATGTGGAGAGGCAGCTTTGGGTATTCATGTCTCATCTTATAGCTTCTTAACACTTACTAGACTGAAGAAAATTGATATTGTATCTGGAGTAAAGTTTTCTTTTCACCTTTTTAACTCCCTGAAAACTGCAGAGCACACCCCAGGTCACTCTTCCTTAAATTACAGTCACTTCAGCAGCTAAGAGCAGTAGGAATGCTGCTAAACAGATCATTTATCATTCTCCTTGCACAAATCCTCTTGCAAGAAATGTCAAGTTTCCCTCAAGAAGAAGTACACTTATTCAGAATTAATAAAATGTACATTCCGCTTTGCTAAGTGTGCATGGGAGCAACAAAGTCAATGAAATAATTCTCAGTCAGAGCACCATGACTGTATCTACCCACAGGAAATGAGGTAAATTTAAAAAAAAAAAAAAAGCCTCTCTGTTTTCTAATCTACCTTATTGCCTTGTTAACTTAGTAAACTTTGCTTACTAGGCAAGCCACCCACTGCACAGCACAGTCATCAGCCAGCAGCATACTCAGCAGTAGGCTACTGTCACTTACATCCTATAGAGCCATAATACCTACCCACATAAAGGAGGCAAATGTGTGTTGTACTGAGGGACTGTTGCTGGACTTGGCCAGTTGCATTATTTCTTACAATTTACTTTCTAAAATTAACCACCTTTGAATAGAAAAGCAGGTAGAGTGCTCTTGCAGGATGGTTACAATACTCTTCTATCTGGGAAGCATTGCTTCTCTGGGTCTTACAGTTTTTATTACTATTGGATTAATTATCACAGGTATTAAGGGCTTTGTCAACCTTTACAACTGCTTGTTATTCTACCCCTCAGTCATGCACTGCATTCTTGTCTGTATGAGTTTGTGGAGTCACTTTACCTCTCATTGTTGCATCAAAAAGATTTTCATAGTTACATCTATGACATTATATTCCATGTTGTACTTTTTCAATAATTTAATAATTGTTTTCACATCTGCATGTAACATTGATGATGGCTGGATTAGGCCGTGTGCTTTTGATTCAGGGTCCTAGTTTTGTTTGTATTGTCACTCATGTATTATGGCAATTTCGTTTACAAAATGGCACCCAGTCACTTGAATGACTTGCTAACCCCCACTGATTAAAAATTATACTGATGTTTCTTTTATAAAGCTCTGTGAAAAAAAGTACACTCTGAAATGCTCTTAGTACATCTATGACTATAGCTCACTTGCAGTCAACCACACTACAATACAGTCTTTGTCAATAAGGGTAGACTGTCAACAAGCTTGTTACCACAGTTGAATAAGAGGTCCATTTATTTCCCATCCAGTGTAATTTCACTTTTAAGAAAAACCAACCATTATTTTTAAAACTGATGCAACTATGCAAATCATCCCAGTTCTCAATATGTTATTTGAAATACTACAGTAAAATCTAATTCAGTTCCACCTCCTGGAGAGCAGTTATATCCACTACAGGAACCAAAGCCAAAAAAAAAAAAAGTTCATATATTGTCGGTTTTCTGTTAATGCTGGCTAATTAGTGCATGCTTATTCACTGACAGAAAATTCTTAAAATATGATCCTGATTTTACTCATTAGACAAAACACCACAACACAGTAGATATGCCTCACCTCATACCCTGTTATAATATAATGGGAATTACCACATTTCTGCCTGTCTGACTGTGAAAACAGTTGTGGTTAGCAGTCACAACAGAACAATAGCAAACCCCCACTGTCATAATTCTGCCTTGTAGGCAGCAGAGGCACTAGCACGAGTGCAGCCACTGATGTTGGAAAAAAAAGGGAACACCATTAAGGTCACAATGCCACAATCCACTCAAGTGCATTGCTAAGGGAAGTGGGAGATGTTGAAACAGATGTTTTTCATATTGGCTTTGTGGCGTGGAGTTGATGAGTGCTCTGTTACATTAGCGCAGCATGCTGTGCTGCTGTAGGAATCGCATTCAATTTCATCTTTCCCTAATTACTCACAATAAGCTCACACTTGCCCAGTGTCCATTTACACGAATCCCTCTCAGGACATCTACTGCCATAAGAGTCATCAGCCACCCAGTACTCTTTTCAGACCAAATTTTGGTATGTTTGACTATCCTCTACGGGTCTATTAAAAATCCCCTTCAACAACATCATTTAGACAATTTACATTTAAGGATCAAGCAAAAGCTGCATGTGTTTCATTCGTTGAGTATAACCATTTCCCAAGAGATATAGAAATGGAAACCAAAAACTGAAACACTAAAATAAATAGCCTTTTATGATTAACTTTATTGACCTAAAGCAGAGGTGGGAATATTTAGGACTTTCCGACCTGGACATCATCAAAACCTCTCAGCCCTAGATTGCCAGCATATTTTATATTTATCCTGCTGTGCCCCTGGTGCACCTGGATGTATAAATGGGACAGGATTTGCTCTGGGTTTGTTAATGATGTTTGGAAGCATTGTATGGTCATGAAAGCACCAGTAAAAGAATAAATAATGAGCAGATCTCAGTATTCAGTCATGTGGATTGATCTTACGTTTTCCAGCGCTGTCAGATACATTTGTGTTTGTCTTCTGTCTTCTTTCTGTAGCTCTTTTAACCATAGTGCATGCACATACACACAGTCTAGGATTAAATGAAAATGGACATGCTGTTAACAACATTAAAAGAAGTCCAACATTTCTCCAGTGCCCTATGTCTGTCCTGTCCTGTAATATCAGTGAAGAAGTGGTTTGTTTTCCAATTGCACAATAGCTTTTACAACACAGTGGCCAGAGAAAAAGGCTCATTCACGTTCCATCATTTACATCCCCGAGGGATGTAATTGCGCTAGCTTTCTGAGAATTTCATAAAAATATGAAAATACTTTGTTTGGAATGTTTGAAAAATATTAAAAACATGTTAAACCTCATTTGAAAGCTTGTTGTTTCTGTAATGTTATGGTAGGATGTATGAAATGGAAGTACATACAGTGACAGCATCTTATTACAGTCTTTTAAAGGGATATAAAAAGGAAACATCTTCCATGTTAGATGAAAAGTCAGTGTTTGCTTTGCAGCAACACTATGGAAATACACATCTACCTTTTAGTTTTTGAAAATAAAAAAGAGGAAAATATAATTTCTAAAGCGTTAAAACTATACTGCGCAGCTTTTGGGAATCAAGTACCATGTGACTCAAAATCTGTGCACTTCACTCTGCCCAATCATTCCTCTACCTGCTCCTGTAAGAATGCAACCAAATGTTCAAGTCAAGCAGGAATAATGATGATTCTTACGCTCTCTCAACTCTACTTCTTTCAAATGTGGTTCTTTTCTTTTCATCTCTAAATCATCTGGGAAACAGCAGCTTTTTTTAATATTGCCTTTGGGTCCATTATGTTTACACATCTAAAATGTGTTCACATACATAAAATAAATTAAACTCACGATACTGGTCTTTTTTGATTGGTTAGAAGCGGGAGCCTCGCTCAAAAGCCTTTAGAATGGCACAGTTGCCATCTGAGTTTGGGTCACATGAGCCTTTGAAAATGATGACATAATTACAATCACATTTACGGATGGAGGTGCATGTCTCAAAGAAGCTACTAGAACATTGGGTTTTACTGTGACAGAAATTGAGAAAATAAAAGAAAAAGGTGAAATAAAGGACCTCAAAACCGCTGACCGCTTTAGCACAACACACAGAGAGACACAAAGCAACAAAGTAGAGGCTCAGTGGAAAATGTGCTGTCATTTGGTATCATTTTCTCAATTCTGTCTGGCCAGTTTTTTTGAATGTGATGCCAATGGAAACAAGTGCTACTCCGAACTTCCACAAATCTCAATTTGAATGCATGGCTTGAAACAAAACAGCAGAAACAAAACTTCAACTGACCAACCTATCCTCTTCATCTAATGTTACTCATTCTCTTTATCAAGTAAGCAAACGAGTGACTCATCATTTTTACATAGAACATCCCCAGTACACGTCAGAGAACTCCTCCCCTCAAATTCACCCTTTCACCTCAGAAGAGAATTTATATTCCAGCAATATGCCAAAAGACCTCAAGCTACACAAACGCTTCTTATTTTTACTGCAGCCTCTCTATGTGTCTGTTATGAGGGTTTTGCCAGAGCAGGACGGCCCTTTGGGTTTAGGAAAGAAAAGGCCCCAAAGCTGCCAAAAATGTTTGGTGGTTGAGAAACAATGAAATGCCCTGTGTGATTCTCACTGTTCCTCAAACCTCACACGTCCTCCTGGCTGTAATCCTCTGTTCTTTTTATTTGTCAGATCATGGTTCCCTCCTCCAAATTGCTTGTGTCAGCTTTGGCCCTGAAAGACTGAGACGACCTGACCAACATGGTTGTGCCTCTTGCCAAAAGGATGGAGAAGAAAAGAGGAGGGAATGAGAGAAATGCTTAAATTGCTGCAAATATCTAGACAGTTTGGGAGAATTTGTTTGAGAAATGTGTGGTTAATAAGACAGAGGCGCGGCAAAAAGTTGTAGTGTGATCCAGCAAACTTAGATGCTGCTTCCACGTGCGTCTTGTGTGGCAGATACTCGTCTACTGAGCCCAGGCCACAGTGGGATAACAGCAGAGAACCAAGAGCAATTATAAAAGTGTGGGTTCGTGTGTTTGTAGCAGTGACAGGGTAGTGGTGGTATGTAAATGTAGAGAAAGCCATGGGTAATAGACGATGACAGATGAGGAAGGGGTCTCCTCATCCAAGATGCAAAGGGAAATAATTGAGGAAAGACTGAGCAGGGCCAGTTCCCATAACATGAAGTCAATACGCCACAGACTGCTAATAACACTTAGAAGTATTATTTATTTTTATATGACATATGCAAATGAGCCAGATAGAGTTCCTTTATGGTTTTGAAGTAGCTTACTAGGAGTTTGGATAATAATAGGAGTTTGGATAATTGCCGAAATGTTAGGAGGATTGTCGATCCTGGAAGAAATATTCATTCGTCTTTTCTATGAATACATGCAGAAAGCAACAGTCCAAAAGTCTTGGACTTACCCTGAGAACTGTGAAAGCGATTACCACCGTGGTTTGTGTCTCTATTTGAAATGTCTACAGCCGTTTCATTCAGTGTTCCATTCTGACAAAAGATGTTTGAATAAAGCACAAAATTGTGTCATCAAATACCTACACGTTCATTCATCTTGGAAAGATTTGGAAGCAAAGAGACATTTATGTTCATTTCAGTGAGTTTATTGGAAGGGACGCGTGGGGAGAACAAGATTAATGGCTTTAACTTTATCTTGGCAAATCAAATTCCAATAAAGCTCAAACAAAAATTAAAATCGGGCCAGTGCGAGCACTAAACTGTGACTTGATTGATGCTTGAGGGTAAAGTAGTTCCAAAAGCTTGCAGGTGATTCTTTTAAAGCTTCGATATCCAATTCAAACTGGAGGTTTTATTAGCAACCAACTGTTGATACAAGGACCCTCATTTCCTAAATAAGTGCTGCTCACCTGGATATGTCTGTCAGAGAGAAAGATTTACAATCTCCTGGTGTTACATTTCAGCATATAAAATGCTGAGCTTTTAATTAGATCTCCCTATTTTATGTAAGTACAAATAATTGACAAAAATAACCCTAACCACTTTTTTTGGACTGTGCATTATAATGAATTTGACAGAAAATATTATACCAGTGCAAATAATACCGTATGTGCTAATGTGCTATTGAGGACAATGAAGCTATTAGTTACGCAAGATTGATGTATCTGATGTTTAGTTGCAAACATTTCCAAATAGCTTTGCAACATTCAAGCAGTTTAGTGTTTCATTTGTTCAGAAATTAAGGACACTTCAGTAAGATGAAGCATGGGATCATTCTGACCAACCATTGCTCTGTTCCCTAGAGTCACACTCTAAGATATTTGATACCAGATGGCTCAGGCCTTTTTGGGTAAAGAAACCACTGTGAATGAGCAGAGCAGCAGAGTTATGAGCATTTTATGATAAGGTGCTCTCTATCTTTATTGCTTCATGACTGAAGTTCTCATTTTCATTCCTGCTGTCCTCCTTGCATCAATGCTGTCTCACAGCTAACATTTGCATTCTGGAGGTCATATTATTTGGTCAAGTAAAGGCTAGATCTCAATCACCTCCTTCACTGAAGGATGCCCTGCTGGCTGTGGAGTTCAGAAGCAGGGCAAACAAGTGTTGGCAGAACTCTTAGAGGTACTCGTGGCTGAGGGCAGGGGAAGGCAAGAGGGAGGCCTGATGGATGTTAACCATTATAGGAAAAGGGCCCCTTCAGGCTTAGGTCAAAGAGGGCCAACAGAGAACCAGACTAGATAAATATGGATGGCCTGACAGAAAAAAACATGATTGTAACCTCTTTCACCCACACATTTTGCACAATTTTGTAAACTCATAGTAATAAAACTTTTTCAGCATTCCAGCCAGTCCCATGTCTATCCTGATGCCCATTTTTAACTTATTTAACATTAACGCAACAGTGTAGAAACATGGGGGTGGGGGTGGAGTAGATACCGATGTGGTGCCAGTCAGGCCATCACTGGGAGAAGGCCATCCCGCGAGAGAAGATATCACAATAGCCTGGTTGGCTGACAGCTTCAGGGCCCTTATTGAAAAATCAATGTCCATTTGTGCATCTGAAGTCACCTAATGAAGCCTGATCCCGTTACCTGATTCCTGATTCACTGAGTCAAAGTGACTTTGCAGCTGAAGTCATCCACCCATGAGGGACCACGGAGATGAGTTCAACATGAACCATGCAGCATGTTGTTGTTATTTCTGGTGTTGTTTCACTTTGCATTCTTCTGCTCTTTTCAGTGTAAATCACCATGCTGACATGCTGATCTGATGGTTGCACTGATCACATGCAGTCACGGTGAAAGTTAGCTTCATGGTTGCGTGAGCCTATTGTATTTGAAATATAGATTTCAAATAAAATAAATATAGGTTTCTTTACTTTAGCCTCAGAGTTCATTTAGACATATAAAAGCCTTGAAAGAAAAGCCACATTCATTTCATATTGAATCAGCTTTTCGCTGATGCATAGCATGGAGCAAGCTCACAATTTTCAGAAAGCTCTAACATTTCCACACTGAAGTATTTTTAACCCTCATTCAATCAGCAATGCAATCATACAATCATCTTGAATTTTCCAGTCACATGAATGTTGACATGAACTTTCCCATTCTTAGCAATCCATCGTATTCAATTATATCATGTGAAAGCTTAGTAAATAAGTTACTTGCCCTACATTGTGGAATTCTGCTCATTCCTGGTTGTTTATTAGCCATGACTCAGAGCTCACACATCAGCTACCCTTTCACTGAGCATTGTGAGAAGGCAGTTATCAATAGTTATCAATATTTTAGCAAAGTGTTAAGGGAATATTGAACATATACCTATTGTAGTTTGAGTGGCAGCAGCTTTTCCTATTGATGATAAAATGGACTGGGGGGTCACGTTCTTGCAATCATTGTGTTGTTTTACCATTGGAAAACTTGGGTAACCCCTTGGTCTAATAGCATACGGTAAATGACTCACACCGGGATGGATTGCTAAAAGCAAAAAGCAGCCTGTATCCTAGACTATACACTGTACAGTAGATTGTAACTGTGGTCATCTTTGTGGATAAACCACCGTAATATCACAGCTGAGACTGAGGCTTTTCTTCCAGTCACTCCACTCACAGTTTACCATTAGATGGATAGAGGGACTACACTATGGTATTGTGTATTGTGATTCATTTTTAGCCCATGCGAGGACTGTGGTCTAATTGTGTCCGGGAAACCTTTCCCATGTGTAAACGTTCGGCCACTCTGACTGATCATTATGTTAAATGTCAGCTGGCTTAAAAGTTGTGGCTGAGGCAGCTGAGCAGCAAAGCCACCCTTCTTCGGTGGATTACTGCTCTCTGTGAAGTTTCATCTGTCCACGGATGAACGACCGACAGCGGCAGCAGGCTGTAATCCTTCGGGCCACAGCAGCAGTGCCTGATCCAAGATGGAATGAAACATCCAACTGTAAAACTCCAATCAGAATGAAAATCCCAGTAACTCTAGTGGACCGGGTCAGCAAACTGATCCGTGACTAGTGGTTACTACGGTAGACGACGCAGATATGCAATCCGTCTCCATTCGTACCATGTTCTCCCCTTCAGCCCTGGAGAAGAAAATGGGGTTTCGATGATGAAATGTTTAGAAGAACATTCCTGATGTACCTTCACTAAAGGGTCGCACTGGTTCGGGGGAGGAGGACAGAAGGAAGGAGATCAGTGAGGGAATGATGAAAAGGAAGTTGTTAGAGGAAGGAAAGGAGGAAGAGAAGCAGGGGAGGAAGGCCCCCCCTGAGGGCATTGCTCATGATAGGAGACACCATCGTGCAAGAGAGAGAGTGCTCTGCCTTTAAAGTTGCCGATGATCTCAAAGTTGAGCTGGCATTCATTACCAGAATGACGTAGTCTGTCTGTACACCTTGTCTGTCCCCAGTCTGACCCTGTATTCACACTGGCCCCTGCTCTGCCCTATTGAAGGGGAACCAGAGGAGGAGCGGAGAATGGTCAGTGGGCCTGTGCAGAAGAAATTCATATATAAGAACATAAGGTTCTGTCCAACATTCCTCTAGATATTGGGAATGCCCTGTTGGTGCTTCCAGCTCCCCTAAATACCATCCTTGCAATACCGACTCTCCTGTTCCCCTTTCCCCTAAACTGTGGAGCCTCATGGAGGAGACAGTGTGTAATGCAATTTGGTTGATTAAAAGAAAACATTAAAGCAGTACCTTATTGAATTTGACGGCACGTACGGATCCAGATCTCACTGGCCACTCTGTTTTATTGGCCAGCATAAAGGGGATCACGTCATTCCCCATCACCCCCCCCACCTCAACATGCCCCCCTCCTCACAGCCCCGCCTTTCTTCATCCCTTCCAGTCCTGGACAAACCTTGGCAGGAGGACGTCCTGGCAGGACAGAGATTTGTTTAGACCCCCTCCCTCTTTCTCTGACTCCCCACCCTTTCTCATTGTGCCTCTCTAACCTTGGCCACCACAACAGAGAGAAAGGGTAGGGGAGGGGGCAGAGTGACATAGCAAGAAACATTACACAAGAA
>OMLM01013251.1:31745-46048 GCA_900302695.1 Helostoma temminkii | reverse complement strand
AGAGACCCTTGGCATAAGTAAAGAGAAGTAATTTTGTTTGTGTCAATAAACAGACTGATAGGTCATTAATCTCATGAGTGGATGGGTTATGGGTAGTCACCTCTGTCACTGTCTCTCCAAGATGACTCATCTGTTGTTCCTAACGCGTTCCAAGTCTTGTAGTCTATAATTTAGACTATGACGTGTCCTTCTGGGAGGGGCTCGGGGACAGAGATGCAGGAGGGGTAGCCTTCCGTGAATATCAATCACCTGCCAATTTTCTTGGAGACGGCCAAGTATGCTCTCAGCTCACCATATCCCGTCCATTTATTAGAGTTATGGTGATGGGGCTGGTCTGCCTGGTCGTGTACGGGTGCAACAAAACAACTTCTGAATGGAAGTCCTGTGTTTAGATGACAACATCTGTGGCTGCTTTAGTTACTCTGCAAAAAATGAATAGCAGCACACAAGGGGTGACGTAATGCACCGGCACTGTGTCGAGCCACCGAATGTAGACTTTTAATTTGTATTGGCCTCAGTGCATTGTTGACTCCAAGGACTTCATTACATCATCTACAGTCTGTCTTTAACAGAAGAGTGATACAACATAGGAACTTTTTTTTGTCCACAGAAGACTGGATAATGGACAGTGAGAGGAGGCATGCTTTGCAGAATTTAGGACTGAAGTTCCTATTGAGTAAAAGTGATCAGTGTGTTATTGGTTGCTTATCAAATCATCAAACAACATCTGTAATCAGTGTTGTTTTCACCAAAAGCAGAGTGAAGTAAGATTCAGTCATTACTTTACAGTTAATGGCTGTAATTACTTGACATTAGGTAGAAGGATAACTGGCCCAGAACATTTTAATATGTTACACATTTTCAAAAAAACTGAAAATGGGACATGACATCTTTCAGCTGCTCTAGTTTATTGCACGTTACAGGTGTTCTGTTATTGCAGTGAGACATTGATTTTGTCATTTTTACAGCCCGCAAACCTGCCACCTAGCACAACTTAATAAACGAGCAGGCCCAAGTGTGTCTCATTTTAAATGAATGGAGCGAGTCACAGAGAAACCCACTGTAGCCAAATGGAATGTGGTGCATCCTAAGATTAGCTGCCTTAAATCAGCTAGTCTTAGGAACCATTGTGTAAAGTCACAGAGACTGCCTGAGTGAGCAGTGTTCTTACTTGGAAAGAAACTTACAATAAGGGTAGGTGTTGGTGTAGAGCGTAAGGGAGGCATAACACTGGAGGTCACACCCCATTAACTGGATGGTACTAGGGAGCGTGCAAGATAAATCTGAGTAATATCTGGATTGTCTGACTTGGATATTTGTGTTCTGACCATACCACATCTAGATATGTTCTGTATTCAATTGGATGTCTTAAAGCGGCATATGTCACAACGGTGCTGCTGTATTGAGGCACTGTCACATTTCAGCTAACTGCTAATGGTAGCTAGAGGGCCAAGAAGCAAAGTTGTGGCTATACTCTTGGCTATACTTGTACATTTATCTAAAACAGAGCTTTGCTGGTATGATAGCTAAGTGCTAAGGTGCTGGTTTGTCCCTGAGACCTTAATGAGATACTACTTCTTTGGGAAGGCTGTAGCATTATGTGGGCTGTCTGTTAATTGCCGGATCTGTGGTTTTATCCCTTCCTCTAACTAATATTTACTGCTGATTGAATACAACATTTCTATAATGTGTAAGCAACTTCATATCAGTTCATATGGATATCATCACCATTCTAATCAACAAAATTATTCAATTTTGGATCAATTTCTGACAACATACCTGCTGTTTAGAATTACTTTGCGTCTTGCATTATCAGGCGTTTGCCAGATGTGGTGTCCACCAAGTATCCCTAGGTATGACACTGAACTCCAACTTACCACAGTTCCTGAAATGCAGCTACACCACACACCTGAGTGAGACATTTTGTTTGTAAAATAGCTAGCAACTAACAGCTGTTTTGGATTGTGAAAGGGAAGAGAGAATATTGTCTCAATTAGCAGAAGAAGAAAGCTTTGTCAAGCCAACTTCCTAAATCATTAGCAGAACAGAAACATCCATACAATTGTATCTTTGCCTGGCAGATTTGTTGTGAATGTCTTTTCGATTAAATACTTACATTCACATTCATTATCTTTATTTCTCACTTTTCCACAAGTAGTGTGACTATAAAGCAAAGAGAAACATGAGAGGAAGGGAGAAGAGAGAAGTTCTAGAGAAAAGGGAGTATGATATGATGGTGGAGGAGGAGGAGAAAAGCAAATTTGAAGATTAGGATGATGAGAATGCACTGACTTACATTGGTGTGCTGTGCCACTGGGAAACTTGAGATGTGAGCAGATACAATTGTATGCTAGAGTTTCCCGCAAAGAGCCCCCTCCACAGCAGAGCACTGAGGGAGGCAGGGTGAGAGAGGTTAGCAGGGTGGAGGTACTATTGCGTTAAGACATCAGATCCAGGGCATCTTCATCTACTGTGTATATATCAGTTGCATAACACTTTCAGTCCTGATGTGGAAAGTTAGAACAATCTTGGAAACTGATAAATGAGAAAAGGAAAGAGAAGGATAATCTCTAGAAGTGAGGAAGTGAAAAAGGAAAAGGGGCTTAGGAAGATAGAAAGTAAGAACACGAGGACAGAGCTTAGAAGAAGAGAAACTCATGGAGAAAGTAGAACATCTTTGGAGGTAAAGCAAGCTTTACAACCTTCCATCATCCCAGACTACTGCGTTGTGATGATGTACAGACAGATTGAATTATTCATTTTCTGGCTGGTTGATCTCCACTGGGATCTATGCTTGTACTCCTTTAATGTTAGAGCACCACTTGACGGTAAATGCTGACTGGGACAAACAGGAGGTCCTTAAAAAGACCTGTGCACTTAACTCAGACTTTAAGCCCCCACACACCCACTACTATGCCCCCTTGTTCTGACCTCAGCCAAAATCAATATACAGCCGGAGCCAGATGTTGCACAATACCACACTGGGGAAGGAACAGTTCTGAGAGGAAACCTCCAGAGGAAGTTGTGTGCCTGCATTCATAAGCATACTCATGGGCATGCCAATACATTGCAGAGAGTGAATACATTGACAAGAGAGTGTAGAGTGGCTTGCATGAAACTTTCACGTGATTCATTTTAACTACCCACATTTTTACAGAACCACAACAATTTACAGAGTTCAGTGCCGTTATCCAGGGATTTCACACAGCCTGTGCCCAGAGCATCAGACTCTCAGTGCTGACAGGGCAATAAGTGAGATGCGTTGGGGATTCAGGCTGTTGGTTGCATTGTGAGGTCCAATGCTGCCATCTTCAGGCTGTATTCAGTTATTGGGATTTTAAAACAATAATTTATATTAGAGAAAAAGGAAAACTATTAGAACTACTAGAAGTCTGGCGCTGATACAAATAACTGAAATGAATTAAAGTGATTTTTTAAAGAAAAAAAAATTCTCCTGCAGTTGACCATTACTTTGTTTTATCATGGTCTATAACCATTGCAATGTGGATTATTGGTTAATTAATTTTATTGTTTAGATTCTTAAGCACGGAGGTGTTTAAAGTCCACAAACTCAATACTTGCACTAATAAGTGTATATGTTGTGTAATATGCAAGAGACATACTACACAACATACTACAAGTAAAAGTAGAAGAGGTACCCTTTAAGAAGTAAAAGTAAAATTACCCCAGTAAGTAAACTCTGCATTTTAAACAATGCTGAATGTGATGGTTTTTGATTACATACATGTAGAATTTGACAATTTTTCAAATTTAAAATTATGGTAAAAATGTGTTATTACCCAATGATTCCAATAATGATTAATCAACAGCCTGTAAAAAATAAGTTGTAACTAATGTTCTAAAATAAATGTAGTGGGGTAAAATTGCATTTCCTCTGATTTGTGGTGGACTAAAAAAAGTACAAGTACTTTAATACTGTACTTGAGTAAATGTACTTAGTTACTTACTACCTCTGCTTAAGTGCAATAAGACAATAATCTATTTCTCCATTGTAACTGTTTAATCTGTTTTACATAGGGTAGATACAGTTTTTACTGTTCATAGCTCTCTTGAAAAAGTCTACAAACAAAACTAGATGAGGTTTAGTTGGAACAATGGAAAAACAAAAATCACATCACTTCTGCTGGAAGTCTTGAAGTCTCTGTGGAGTTGCTCTTGACAATTTACAGTGACTATAAAAGGTATTCATCCCTTTTGGAAGTTTTTAAGTTTTTATTTTTTTCCTATCATGGTAGAGGGAAAAGAGATTTCTACAATAGTATAAATAAGCTAAAAGTATAAGAGAGAAACCCTTCTTTTATATTTCATACTTATAATTGGTATCATATTTTACAACAAGTTACTGTAGTAGTTACTACACATATTTACACATGTATATTTACTGTATACATAAATACTAATACTTTGATGTATTAGTGGATTTAACCATATTAATCCATCAATCCAGTGATACAACACTCTGAAAGGTGTCATTTTGCGGAACATAACACTTACAATATGAACATTTAAAATGGAGATAACCTTGGCATTGGTAATTAAATAAGTAACTGAATATGTCTCGCACCACAGGTATTCTACTGTAATTTTATTCTTTAGGTTTTCCTGGACCCGATCCCTTTGCTGCTGCTGCAATGACCCCAGTTCGTCCACAGCGATCAATAAAATGAAATTAATTCTGAGAAACACATACCACTAAATCCAGCTGCAAGTTAATGTATCAAACTGCATGTTCACATGCATCTTTATGTGCATAGGTCAGAGTGTGTATGTGTGAAAGTATTTGTGGGTGTGCAATCCCATGTGTGTGTTCATCCTGTCAGAATTCTCCCCCTCCACATCCTGCTGGCTGTCTCCACCAGCCAGTATCATCTCTCAGCAGCACAATGCTCGCTGGTAACACAACACTGGAGGCAAATGAAATGCAGCTCAGACAACAGCTCTGCAGTGCCTGCTTCTGGCCTCAGACTCAGACCCAACACTCCTTCCAGAGCCTATCCTCTATCTGCTGCCCAGCTGTAAGACTAAACAAAGATGACTGTGTACAACTGAGTTCTCCCTCTTCAAGCTAAGAGCTAAAGCACGCTAGAGGTGCTGGAAACCACAAATACACACACACTAACATGCACAAACCATTTTCTATTTCTATTTATTTTATTTTATTTTTTTCCAGGCAGGGCAAATATGAGAAAACCGTATTTGTTTAAACATAAATTTAATTATAATGGCAGTGGTATGTTACCCATTCCTGTATAACTTCTCATGAATAATTGGACCAATACAACCATGTTTATAACCAAATTCCTGCAGATGGCAGATTTTGAGTTTAGTGCTACTAATAGCAAATGTTGACATGCTAACTCTTATATCTGCTAAACATCACTATGTTATCATTGCTACTGTGAGCATTTAATCATGCTAGACTGTAGCTCAAAGCACTTTTAACTGTATGCTTACTGTAAGTACAGCCTCATAGAGTGACTACCATGGCTCTATACTCATTTACTTGAGCCTTCGGTTCAGATGAGTCGTAACCAGTAAAGTGGTTGTTGCTGAAAAAAAAAACATCTGTAGAAAAGGAAAACACATGGACACATAATATACTCTATATGTAGCTCAAATCCTGTGTGTTCTGTTGCTCAGATGTTGTAGGAGAAAATAAACAAGCTTCTTCTTGATGTTCAACTAAAGGCTACACTCTAGCCCACTCATAGTATTTACTGCAACAAACTAGCAAGCACTCATTATTTACCGTAATTAGAGGTAAATGCATAGGCGTAATGGGGGAAACAAGCATACACATGAGGCCATGCATGATGAATAACTGCATTAGCAATTTGATACTAATTAAATCAAAGGAGCCCAGCACGACTGTGTAATTTACAGCAGAAGGGGGGTAAACAGCAAGGTGATCAAGAGGTGAACTCGGGCTTTGTTTGTGCATCTACACAAACCGTATTCACTATGTTGAGGATGAATTCAGCCTATTGCAAATATGATAGTACTGACAGTACTGTAATATGTAACCACATTACTGGCAAGAGCACAGCCTTGCCATCCGATTTAAAATTCACTATGGTGGAAGATCAGAGAGGCTGTGAGAAACAGAGACAGAGATGTAACCCGTCTACCTGCAGCGGATGAGTGGTTTTACTGCAACATTGATCCAGCCAATCACTTCATTTCCTCTCTCATCTATCCATATTTATCCATCTGAGAAAGTGATTTTAAGGTGCCAAGTACAACACAGGAAATGGCTCCACACACGTCCTCATGTTGGGTTATGGCAGGCCTGACTGCCGGCTGCGGGATGAGGCAGCTAAAGAGGCATCAGTGGGGTTGACCAGTGAGCGAGTGACAAAGCGCTTCTGAGGACTATTTCAGTGTCAGCCATGCAGAACATGGCTGACCAGAGACATAAATCGATTTGACACGGAAAACAAGTCTTTTCTTGTAACAATAGAGGTTTGTTCAGTCTCACTTTGTAGAATAGGAAACTGCTGAAACACTGAGGATTTCAAAATAGCATGGGAAAAGAGAAAGGAGAGGACAAGATAGTATGATGCAGAGGTAACTAACAATCCACTAAGCTGAAGAGCACACACACACACACACACACACACACACACACACACACACACACACACACACACACACACACACACACACACACACACACACACACACACACACACACACACACAGAATAAATTTATTTCCCATAAACTTCAATTGCATGTAAAAGTCTTGCACCAGGCAAAAAAAAGGACGTTCTTGCAGGCTAAATGTTAAACAGCCTAAATGCATATTGAGCAGTGGGCTTTGTAGACTAAATTTACAATATAATGAGCTTTTCAAAAATCCAATACGCACATTGACTAAAAAAAAACAAAAACGTCTGAATACAACTGGAGCAATTGAGAATGAAGTCACATCCTTGAAGGGTTTGGTTTTAGTCTTCCCCTCCAAAGTAATCAGCTGGAGTGGAAACTTTTTTGGCCCCACTGTCCACTGATATTTGGACGCCAAGCTCACCACAGGTATGAAAATATGTAATATGTATAACAAAAGACAGTGAGAGTTCTTTCTACTTTTAGCCACAAGCACTAGTGCACGCACTACATAAACGCACCCCCCAGTCCAGAAGTAATCCTGCAGTGACCCCTTGTAAAACAACACCTCTGCATTTTTACATCTAATTTTTTATATGGATTAAACAAACAAGACAAAATATGTTGCAGTGACAAAATGAGAGGGCTGGTTTTGGACTGGTTTTCCTTTACTCTATAGTAAGATTTAATAAAATTGTTTTCTTTTCATAAAATCAATTAAGATTTGGATTTTATAAAAATGATCCTTAGTTCTAATTTCAAATTTGTTCAAAAATTATGTTTTCTCTGTTGTTTCAACATGACAGGGGTCTGAATGCTACAATACCTATGTCTCGGAGTACTGTACATGCTTATTGGTAATGTTACTGAGAATACTGAAAATTGACTCCAAATATAAAAATAAGCTGTAGATTTTGTTTTTAGTCCTCTTGACACTGTAATCTTCACATTATGCAACGTTGTTTCTTTTTATCAGAGCATGAGGTATTTTTGAACTAAGCTATTCATTTTATGTACTGATGATTTAAATGAGTGATGCTTATCTCAGCTGCAGAAATTTAGCAAATGCAACTCAAAAAATAATAAGATTTTGATTTTGTATTTTATTGTCTTTAAACTGAGCCAGACTAGCAGTTTTGCTCAGCTTTTAGTGTTTATGTTAATGTTGGCAGTTTATTAGGTTCGCCTACACCAACACATCCTCCATATTGTCTAGTTATTTTTTTATTTTTATTTTTTTTGCAATATTTTTATCTTAGACTGCATTGGTTTTACCTAGGTCTATTAATAAACTGCCAACTGAATAGGTTATTTTCTTGCAATTTCCATTCCAGAGAAGAAAAGCTTATTTAGAAAATCTTTGGACACAAACAGCTTGATATAAAAGGTCAGCCTATCTAGAGCGACACACAGCACCTATGCAAAGTCATATACTAAATACACACACAAGTATTAACGTTAACAAGATGGGGGAGTGTAATAACACCTTTGGGAAATTAGCTGATGACAGCAACTCAGCTGCTTGTGTTCTGTACCTGAAGGGAACGACTTACGGAGGAGCCAACCAAATATCAATAAGGGGTGATTTAGCTGTGCACTGCTCAGGGATAAAGAGCTTATGCATGAAACCTCTGGAAATACACTTTGGCTTGCTGTGTAAAATGCTGTCACTTCAAGCAAATCCCTGATTAAATCCCACAAACACGTTTAGTTGGCTGTATGAGGGGAAGCCTGGTGTTGGCTGTGAGGCACGGTGCCAACCATTGAGAGGGACAGAAAGAAGAAGAGAGGAGGATAAGGAAAGAAAATGAGAAAGAGGGGGAGGAATAGTGTATGTCTGAAAACATACAGCATAGTGCATTAAATGCTGCAAGATGAGTCTGTGTATGATCCCTGTGTTAAACAGTGACATTTGAACAAATTATGAATTTGGCACTGAAGGGAAAGCACTCACATCCTGTCTTTATAATGCAGCCATTATGTTACTGTAGTTTAAATTAATCACTCATTATTAATATTTATATTTTTGGCACTGAAACCATTGTTGTTGGCTGCCCTTTACAAGTTAAACAAGTTTAATTTTACATAAATTTATTGATGGCAGGGATACAAAGTGGAAGCAGTAAGAAATGAGTGTCCAGCAACTTTTGACAGCCAACAACAGCAGGAAAACTTTTAACATCTGCAATGCTGGTTGTAGATTTACAGCCTCTGTGAAGAGAGAGAGAGACAACATTGCCTCAATTACATCATTACTTTTTATTACCTTTCCTGGAAATCCTTCATCTGGCATTTTATTGCCATTCAAAAAGGTAATAGTTGTTTTTCAGGGATGCACACATACAGTACTTGTCAGCTCTGTGGGCACAGACAGAGATATGGAAAAGTTGGAGTAACACAAACTTGCATTAGTTCATCACTCAGACATATGACTGTGAATGATAATACTGACTGAATGCCTTATTAGAGTCTGGTAATCCAGCATTTTCAACTGGAACACACTGGTTTGTCTGTCTGCACACTGACTGGCACTTATATTACTTTTTTTTGCAATGACAGTATACAACTGAATGAAAGCATCCCAATGGTGTGAGCTGTTTACATAATCAGCCTACATATCTCATTAACAGAGGCTGACTCATGTCATTGTGAATGTAAGCCTTGAAATAGGGTCACCAAGCCTGAAAAAATGAAAGTATGTGAAACCTAGGTAACAGGGTGATGCTGCAGAAGAATCACTCCTTTTTGTCGAATGCAACATTTGGCTGTGTTCATTCATACTGTACATGCAAATCTGAATGAATTCCTTTGTTTATGCATAATTTATAAGTCTTATAACGAAGCCTAAAAAATGTATTTTTTCAAGAGAATTGCATGGCACACTCGTAATAACCATCAGAGAGAAAGGGAAGGTTGTATCCACATAGACTTAGTTCAGAAAAGTCCTTAACTAAGAAAGGGAAGTTGGTCTCAGCGGTCTCTTCATTAGGGCATTAACATTTTGGGCAAGTCTGCGCATAATTCTTTTTTCCTAAACTCTGTCACCCAAACTTTTTAGTCAGCAAATCACCGCGATACCATCAAATATAACCTTTTAGAAAGAATGATAACTCATTTTGAAGAGGTAATTAGCTCTTTGAAGCAGTAACGGCTTAAGGTTTTGGAAGTAGGGCAACGCTTTCATGTGTGATTAGGTGTTCCTGAGCCCATCCTCACGCAGAAGGAAAGAAAGACAAAACACTACTAAGGAAAGGCTTATCAACCTTGAAATGTCAGGCACTTGGCTGTGGACGTCGAGCACCTCGCACATGTACATGTTCACAATTTAGAGCTAGTGCAGACGTTCTGCAGAAGGAAATAAAGTATTCCATGGCACAGAGTACTAGAAGATGAGGGAATATGAAGGGAAAGAAGAACAGAGAGGATGGTGTGCACTGTGCATTGCATGTCAGCACTGTCAAATGCAGTCAAACTACTCACTGCAATCAAACCGATGTGGAGCTTTGGCTCAGATGCATGAAGCCAGTGTTACTGGCTTACCTCAGCATTGCACCAGAGTGGGACTGTCACTGGATATTACCATGTGGACCACTGAGCTGATTCTCCCATGTCACAGTGGACAGGGGCAGCTTCACATCCCTCCCACTCTCCTGCCCTGGGGACACACACTTCCCTTACTTCCTGAAATGTGCCTGTGCACAATTCTGCTGCTAGAAACATTCACATTAAATATGAATAGCCTTAATAATAAATGGAAGCTCTCAGAGATTGCATACTGGGTACAAAAATGTGCCCCAGTGTTTGTGACACAAACCTCTTAACATTCTCCATTGTCACTTTCATTGTCTGGCGCCATTATACTGTAAACCTCTTGGGAACAATTTGATACCACATTTCTCTTTGCTCTTCTCTCTTTCACTTTTTTTCCACTTTTACTGTTCCATTTTCTATTAAATACAAATACAGCAATATTTATTTGTACTATATATGACATAATGTTACAGACTTAGTCTACAGCAAGTTAAAGAGTGAGTGTGAATGGCATGAAATGATCAGTTATAGACAGAGCAGCATCTTAAGTCAAAGTGTCCTCTATCTCCTCCTCCAGGGACAAGTGCGCAGATGAGTGGCTGGGGCTGGATCTAGTTTTCAGGCTTATAGAGCCATACAGTTTAGCTGAACGCTTGGAATAAGCGATGACCTTTCTTCTGTACATTTCCCCCTTCCACATGGAGATCATCAGCAACGTGGAAAGCACCACGCCGCCCAACGTAAGCAGGCACAGTCCGGCTATGACACAGCGATCCAGGTGGGCGCCAATCCTGGCGCTCTCCATCTCCAGCCTTTCCATCTCCCTGGCCGACACGCTGTCTCGATCCACCTCCACGTCCCGAGGCACGGCGTAGGAGATGATCACCAAGGAGATGCCGGTAACCAAGAACGTGACTGCACTGATAAAGCCGTAGTCTACAGAACTTCCCGAGCCCTCCCCGAAGGAGAGATCATCCTCGGACATGAAGGAAAGCTCCGGTAACGTTTCGGAGCAAGGCTCACCGTTGCGCACGGGTCTTTGAGTACTTTTACAACTAGTCTCCGGGCTAGCCAATCGCAGGTTAACATTCTCGTCAATGTAGGTGAACGATGTCTCCAATTCCTCGTCGCAACAAACTTTGATTTTCTCCTCGCCGAGGTGACCGAGTTTAACCTCTGCGCCCCCCTTGCGTGGCGCCGTCCTTGGTGCTGAAAGACATCGACCATGGCAGCTGCGGGCCGGGTTACAGCAAGCCTCCCCTGGCAGCGCTCCTCCTGTCGACCCCCCCGACTTGCGGACAGACAGCACGCTGGAAACCCGGTTTAGGACGTCGGGAAGATCCGGCTGTGTGCCTCCCTCATCTGCGGGCAGTAGCTCTGGAGAAGCCATTCGTTAATCACCACCCACTGGTTCGCTCTTAGCCTTCCTCCCACGGCGTTTTCACCCCACAGCATCCCTAATAAGAGAACACACACCAGCTAAGTTAAACGGTGCATCTTAATTAGATTAACTTCTCTGCAAAGAGTGAAGCCTTTGAGTGAACCCACTAATGCGCAAAAACTTGTGCGTAATATGGAGCGGTGCGCAAAAAAGCTCATACATTCATAGTTCTGCTGATATAAAGAGCACTTTAAAGTTGATTAGATCGTTAAGGGGAAACCAGTGGAGCCTTCTTGAAAGGCGCTTATGGTGACTGTGATTAGCCAAATGCCACTATATCCAATTAGGACGACAATCCACGCACACGCCGAGATTTAGCTACATCCTACTTGTGTTTTAAAATGAACACTGCCTAGAGATTACATACATTTGTAAAACGCACATAAAATACTCATAAATGTACACAGTGCCGTAAATATACGTCTTAGAAAAGCATCAGCCTTTAATAAGCAAACTAGTTCAAAATGTGGCCCGGAACACTCCTGTTCACTTTATTTGAATTCAGCAGCAGATGTGAGACTCGACTCTGCATAAGGGTGGACCAGTCATGCACAATCCGGTTTTATTCCCTTTGGTCTAATCCCCTACATAAACCCGTTCAGACTGCACACACACAAGAAAGAAATTAACTCACCGCGCTACTTCAACATCCATTTCGCTTTCTGTCGCACAGACGTTGTAGCCTGTTATGCCACATGACGACAAGGATAAAAAGCCTTATCAGTGCATATGATATGAATAGGCTGTATTCTTTCCGTGCTCGACGCTGTGGCAGCAGGCTGCACTGAGGGGAGCTCTCCGTTAGTCCCTCCCACACACAGAGCTTCAGCTGCCCGCGCTGTGGCGCTGATAGGAGCGCCGCTATCTGTGAGTTTGAGATAACCAGTCAGTCAACACAAACGGGATGAGGATTTGAAGGACTGAAGGGAACCCTGGGAGCTGGCGATCATATTTTACTGACAAAGCAGAGTCGATAGCAGATAAAATACCATCAATGCTAAGGCATAAAAAGTCTCTATAGGAAATTTGCAGGAGCTCAAGTGATAAAAAAACTGCTATATAACACTGAACAACATATTTTTAAATTTTCTTCTAGGCATCATGCAAGCTCATTATAAGTACTTATTTATGTGCAATTAAAATCATGATTTAGCACCAAACAAAACAACTAAAGATCGTGGACATGAATAAAATAATCTGTACTGCATGTTGTCATATGAGAAGACATACAGTATATCCAGTGGTTCTATGCAAAAAGCATATTATGCACCATCTGTTCTCCTGTGCTCTTTCAGAAGATTATTGGTCACTGTGTTGAAGCCATCCTAATCCATGTTTAATCTAGAGATCTAATGGGTCATCTGATCTGTGACTTCATGTGCAGGAAGTCTTTAGGAGGTCTGTATTGCACCTGTTTAGAGTCTTTGTCTTGGCAGCATCACAGAGGATGCATGACAACAATGAACACAGTAAGTTATTACATTTTTATTGAAAAATGACACTTTGTAAACTACATGTAAGTGCTGTATACAGTTAACCACTTAAGTGCCTAAATCCTCTTTAAACTGAACATTAATTTGCTATTCCACCTTCTATAGCAGAACTAGGCAGCAGCTATAAATATAGTCACCACCATTTCTCCTGAGTCCTAAAAGCTACAGTAGGTGTACAGCTTTGGCTCATTTCCAAACAAGATTCCATTTACCAGATGAGTAAAGAGAGAGGGAGGATAGTAAGAGAGAATAAAAAAGAAAGGGAAGCAGAGGCACAAAACGACTTGCTCCACTATTTTTGTTCCAGAATTTATTTTGCAGAGATGGGAGACATAGATACACTTCTGTGTCATTGATGATGGATCATTCATCACCATCATGAATAGTGGGTTTGGTCAGACCACAGTCTGCGCCATGCAAAGAAACAGAGAGAGGACACTGAAATTTGACTATGTTCACATCTGTGGGATAACATTTTGTCTGCAACAATGCACCACTTTTCCTGCTGGCAAGGACATCAGGCTTTGAAGAAGAAGTGTGGCTGGGGAGTAGGTGCTTCCATAAAGGTTATAAATCCTCAGAGTGTCTCTAGCCACAGGCATGTACCCATACTCAGAATAAAGATGGATGAAACATGGATATAAAAATGCTTTTTCTTTAGCCAGGAGGTGATGGAGGGGGGGAAGTGGAGGTCCCTCTAAATGTAAAAGCAGGATGAAGAGGAGCAAGACAGCACGCATATGTAGGATTCTGAATTATGAGTGAATTAATGAATGAGAGAGTGACCTCTAGGTCCTCCATGAGCTGCTGAAACTGGTCAGTGTCTGACAGTCACAAAATAGGTGAATATGAATGTGTAGCAAAGCATAAATGTGAAATATGCTCCTGCTGGGGAGAAAAACCCAGATGCCCACTGCACCATGCAGCACTTTGATTTGTAAATGTTTGCATCTCTAAAATAACACAGACTGCACCACACAAAAAAGTGCTTACAGTGTTGTATGTACAGCCAGTAACTGTCAGGTGTAATATAGAAAGCTAACATTTGATATCAGAGTTATTGTAATTGCCATATGAATAGTGTTCACATCAACAGATGAGTCTCAAAAATGAACTTTCATCTTCAGACTGTGAGAGATACTGGCAGTTTCTTACAAATGGCTACAAAGCACCATTGCTGGCAGTAACAAAATAAAATGTAAATAAGAA
>OMLM01013251.1:17090-31725 GCA_900302695.1 Helostoma temminkii | reverse complement strand
AGAAGGGGGGGACACTGTTAACCAACTTGGTGTATGTATAGATCCAGAGCTATATAAATGTATAACATGACTAAAAAGCAGATTTTGTATAGTTGGGGACCTTTAAAAAAAAGAGTTGTACACACTTTGCGTATACTTCACTTAAATTCAACTGCTTTAAATTGCACAAGTAGCATAATATTTAAATGTTACTACTAGACAGGCAATGGCAGTAATCTTGCATTAGCAGTTAAGATTATGCATAGTCACAACTGAAACTTGGATTGCCCATATGGACACTGAAACAGATTTAGCTTTTTGTTATTATTCCCTGTATCCACACAGACCTTTGAGAGAATGATGCTTTATATCAGGACCTACAGTAAATCCACAGGACTCCATCGGTGTAACACATATTGAAAGGGTGAAATCTGAAGACAATATAAGGCTTCACACATGAAAATGATACACATTAACTAGATATATTTCACTCCGAACAAGAAAAGGATATTAGTTTGATTAAGATTCATGTTGTTATTTAAAACATATTTGAGTAAATTTTTTGCAGGATGGTTAAAGAGATTTAGGAAATAATTTCTCTGTGGCCATATGAACAGGTACCTGTCTAGTGAATAGACAAAAATCACTGGAATCTTTAATTACATTTTGCAACAACAATACAAAATAGCATTATTTGATTATATTTACAACTCATTTAAACTGCATGAATATTCAAACTTTGAAGCATATTTCTCTGTTCTATACAACATAAATAAAAAATGTACCAAACTGGACCCGCATTTACAATGTATTGGCAGTTGAATCTCCAGTATGTAACTTCTTTTGCATATTTCTAAGTAAAAATATGCTGCAAAACATTCCTTAATGTTGAGGCTTTCTGTGCCTCAGACTCACCGAACAGCACTGAAAGCACAGAGATATTCACTTCTAAAAGTCTCTGAGTGAGGCTCGCAGAGAAGCAGAGAATTTCAGTTATTTCCATGATTATTTTCAAACTAGAGGTAGATTTATTGCCATTCCTAAATACTTATTTAGGATCCCAATTGAAAATCCTAATGCAACCCAATTCATAGATGACTTATTAATAAGAAATAAAGTAAAATCATTTGAGTTTTTATTGTTAAGTAGTTTTATTTCCCTTTGAACAACACATACATATAGGTCAGTACAGTATTTCTTCAGTACCAGTCACACATCATCCAATAGGGTGCCACCACAGCAGTCAGCAGTGCCATGTATTATTGATAAGTAGGTGTGTGTAGTCCCCTGGGTTTGTTTGGGTAAGTCTGGCACGCAAACTCTATGGTAGCTCTTAAAAAGCCTTTGAGAGGAGAGTGCAGGCAGACAGCGGGGTGGCAAGGGAATCGGAAGAAGGGTAGACTGAGGTTAGATGGAGTTTTTTTTTTTCTTACAGGGTGTGTCATGGTGGCAGACACTGTTATGAAATATTTAGCATTTGGACCTTCAAGTTAAATTACAGTGACTTTCCTAATTGAAGCTGTAAAGCTGGCCTCACAAACACTGCAAGATAATGGAAAGATAATAATGGCTTTGAAGGCTCCAATGTGTATGTGTGTGTGTATGTGGGGCAAAGATTTATGCTTCATGAAAAGATAAGACATCACACACACATACACACACACACAAAACAGTGGGGTGATTATCCAAGCTGCCTCAGATAATTTTACCGTTTCATCAGGACTTCTTCTCTTTATTGTCTCTTCATCATAATTAATGTGATGTTATCACCTCACACCACAGCTGTTTTTGCATTATAATGCTCTCAAAGGCTCTTGATGGAAATTGTCTGTCCTGTCTTGTGCCTCTTTGTCTCCATCTTCAGCTCTGATTACCTCTTACAGCCATTCTGATGTGCTCAGTTATGATGGTGTCCAAATTAAAACACAACAATTATTTTGTTTTAGCTGCAAGATCCCGTTTACAAATTCGCAGTCAGGTCCAGTTTGGCTCCTGTTATCCTTGTGTGCAATGAATGGGAAGCAAACATTTCGGACAGTATGGGATGAGTTTAATTCATTAAGTAAATGAGAAAGTTCTAAAATGTAGCCAATGACGTCATTTATGTTTGGTGAACATTGTGAGCCAAGCACTGAGTAGTCTGCTGGCACTGCTGCTTTTGGTTTATAGTTTTGCTTCTGAATTTCTAGTGGGATGTTTACCTTGAATTTCCAATTAGGAACAAAGGCATCTATCCTCTAAAATGTGCAGTGGATGAATAATGCATTATATTAACAGACATCACTGCTAAGATATTGTAAGTATGCCCGATAACAAGTTATTCAGAAATTTGGAACGACTCGCTTAACAGTTTAGTCTGCCTGGCACGAGAAGACAGAGTGTTCCCTTTATAGCTTTGGACAACTGACTCTCCATTAGTTTATTTTGTTTGCTGATCATTCAGCAAAATAGGAGAAACTCCCTGACGTCAAAGAGCAGTCTCAAAAAATTCTGAAGGAATGCATGTTGCTGAAGTTAAAATTATTTTCCTCAAAGCTGGAGAAAAATGTTAGAGTTCAACAACAGAGAAACTAGATGTCTCAAGTAACGTTTGCTTTTAAAAAAACTCAGTCAAAACATTTCTTAAACTTTATTCCCACGAGTGACTTCCATATACAGAAAAGGTTTCAAAGTCTCAAAGCTAAGTGGCAGCCACTTACGTAGCCATTAGTGCTCACACTCGCAAAGTAAAAGGCTCGGTGTTCCACAGATCTTGGGCTCGTTCAGGTGACTGCTGTGCAGCTACTGCAAAGTGAAAGCACTGTATTTACACCAACCAGGCTCTCAGTGTGTCAGTAGTAGCTTTTAACCATGAGATGGCAGTGAAGACCCACTAGGAGTGTTAAGTGAAAGCAGGCAGGATCAAAATTAGGATCAAGACAGAAAAATGTGTGTTTAAGTTTTGAGTTACTCTACTTTATTTCCATTTACTGTACTACATACTTTTATTTTACTACTTTGAGAGAGAAACTAACTTTTGAATACATTTATCTCACACCTGTTCTTTTTATATTCACATAAAACCACCTTAAAGTAAAATGCATTACAGTTGTACATTCACTATAGAATGGTAAACAACACTTACTTATATATCATACTCAATTTCAGCTATTTTTTTTACTATTATTTTTTGAATTTTTTGTGATATGTGTATGGATGAAACAAATGGCATAGCATGTTATGGTGACATAACATGGTTACATGTTATGGATCTATACAGTGCTATAATATGTAAAGAATAGAGCTCAGGCTTCCTCAGGCTTGTTTCATTACACTAAGCAAACATCACAATAACAATATTTAAAACAAGATAAACAAATATTTAATATAGTATAATGCAGAACAGAACACAGTTATAATGATAATAATAAACAAAAGACCCAGTGGCCAAGTCTGATGCCATCACGATCATAAAATAGCTGGATTGGTGGCAGGTAGAATTTGTACATCTGAACAGTCTCTATGCTCACTGAATGTTTTCCAGTCCAGTTGGTGCATGGCCTTTTCTGAAAAAGGTCTAGCACAATCCTTCCTTCCACTTTATCAGCGGTGCATTCAAAACCACCCGTGTTATCAGCAAATTTGAGAATAAACAAGAATAGTGTGAGAATGGTCCCCTGTGGAGCCTCTGTCCTATAGGAAGCTTTGTCTGATACACAGGTCTGCAGTCTCACATTCTGTTGTAAAGTAGTGCATAGTCCAGGACACCAGGCTGTGGTCCATCTCTGCCCTCTTTGTTGTGTCCCACAGCAGTGATAGTTATAGAATGTTGAAAACACTGACAAAGTCATGTGTGATGTTTATCTGTGCATCTGATATGCATAAACAATTGTATATTGCATGTCATTGCAGATAAGTCATATTTTTTCAGTGTTTCGAAACCACTGTGACTCATGACTTTTGGCAGTAAGGTTTTCAATTCAGTGGAAGGGATACAATTAGTTTAATGAAGTCAGTGAAACATGTTATAAATCAACAGTCTTTCTGATGTGACCATACTTCACATACAGTACAGAGCATGCTAAAAAACATCTTTCAGTATACTTGGTTTACAGATTCAGATGTCTAACCTGTAACAACCGCATGCACTGCCTTAAATAATATCCACTCAATGAATGAATAAATCACATCAAAAATGTCATTAAAAAAGTCAATATCCACATTGATATAGCTTGAAATACCTGCTGTGTCTGACACCTCTGTACATGCAGTGACTGCTAAATTTATTTCCCACCTGTGAATTGTGTGATTTTTACATCTTGAAGCCCCGCTGTGAGCAGTGATGATCTGTCATGGTCTCCCAACTGAATTGAACACTTCATTTAGTGCTCCTGTGATACGGTGTAATAGATACACGGAGGATCGATGCAGAGGCGACAATGAATTAATATCACATGGTAAGTTATGTGGGCATGATATATCATTTTTAGAGGTTTTTGTGGCCTGACCTGTGTTCATCCATACCCTGCAACCTCCAGCAGTCACCTCTTAACCTCTTCTATTATCTTCAGAGAAGACAGAACTTTATAAGTAGTAAGTACCTATTCTGTTCTTGGGTAACATTTCTATATTAATACAAATTACATGTACTACTGTATATTTGATATCTACTACAATCCTTGCTAAATCCCTAAAGTGGTTCACTTTTCCCATCAGAAGGATTACGTGGTTAACCAAAGAGAATCAACCTGCTGAAGATTAGGAGACTGAAGAGCACTTTAAACCTTGTTAATCCACTATTGACATCCCAAAACACTGCCATTAATAGTCAGGTAATCTTTCTTTTTATCCACACTCTCTGTAGCTAATCTCACCACAGTTCAGGAAGTAGTCTGAAGCCGTGATGCCTTCCAGAGTGATTTCCTGCAGACCGCTGAGCTTCCATTGCTAAACCTGCCTCCTGGGAAGGTTATATAGACAATGATATAAACAGCTGTATAGCCTACTGCACTGAGATCTGAGTAATTGTCATCCTTTGCCTTCTTTTTCATTTGAGCCCATGCAGCTTTCCTGGAAATAACAATCACACTAATCTGGACTAGTGTTGAGCAACTGCCTGAAGCCTCAGCCAGTTTGTTTATCTCTTTGGCTACGGCATCTGAAACACCAGAGGGAGGGCGATGAATGCTAATCACTTAAATCATGAGCATGTACATCTCAGTTTGCATCTCAGTTCCATAGCAAACATGCTGCAGATAGAGATGAGGGCAGACAGTAGAGGACTTTTTCTATCACTTAGAAGCGGCTCCATCAGGTTGATGTGTCTCCCTCGGCTCCTCTATCTAACGTTACAGGTATTCACCGCTAGGGAGGAGAACAGGGTCATGTGAGAGCCCCTAAAATCTCTCAGCCTCTGTTATATATAATGCTCTAATATGCTGGAACAGCTTGAACCTTCATTTCTCTTCAAACTAATAAGGCATGACAAGTCATTTGGAAGCAGGTAAGCAAGGTATGAGTGAAGGACACACATTCAGAAACACAGACAACAAGAGAGAATCAAAAAACTATTTTTTTTTACATACAACACAGGTTTCAAATGCACATCAATTAACACATAACAACAAATCCTTCACGCAATGGCTAAAATATATATGTAAACATAAAGACAACAAAAGTGTAGTTATTAAAACACATGAAAACTATGTCAAAACCTAACATTCAAACTCCATCTACAGCCCAGTGATTTCATTTATTCTTCCATGTTACATCATTTGACATTTAGTCACACAAGAGTGGTACACTCAGGGGTACATTTTCATTTTGTGTAGCCATTAAAGTCAATTCTCCAGGGTAGACCACAGAAAATCATACCGAAACATAATGTGAGATTCTGAGAAATGCATCTCTTATACGTAAAAGCATTTCCTCTACCCTTTATGTTTTCTAAACTAAAATATGTAACTATACTTTTTACTCTACAAATAATGTGTTTGACTATTTTATGCTTCTTAATCTGTAAATCCAAATTGATTCAAATTATTGGAGCCACATTTTTAATATGAGGAGACTGAAGGATGGAATCTACATAATGTTCCAATTTGATTGTAATATGTGGAATATGTTTTTTTCAACATAAAGCTGGTTAAACTACTGGTCAAAGTTTTACACATAGATTGGAATCACATAGATTGTGGAAATATTCTATGAAAAAAATCAGCAGTTTCTAGCTGCAATAATCATTTATTTTATTAACAATGTCTACACTGTATTTCTGATCAATCTGATAATATAAAACCTGCTTTTCTTTCAAAAACATGGTCATTTCTTTGTTTATACGTTTCCAAGTTTTGACATGGTAGTGTATGTGAAGAGAGATGTAGAGAGCTGCAAACTCTGAGACACATGTAAAAATAACCACTGAATGTTTCCCATCATGCATTGTTCTTCACATAAGAAAAAAAAGCAAAAAGTCACATTTCTGGGAACTTTTGAACTTGAAATTAAACAATATTTCTAACAACTTCATGAGGCAATCAGGTAATTCACTGGACATTTCGTCAACTGAACTTTTAATTTTAAATAAACTTCATCTGTTGTTTCAGATTCCAAGTTTGTAAGAAGTAACAACTTGTGATTTATGCCAACAAATATTAGCAATATTAACATTGTACCTTTTCTAAAATAGGACATGAATGGCTGTTGGAATATCTCCCTAATATTAGTTCTTTAACCTACTTCAAGTGGTACAACTGTGATTTAACCCCCATCTGTTTACAGCAGTTTACAACACACCAGGTAGTAAAAGTCTAAAAGACTATTTTTAAGTGTGTGTATACAATTAGCGACTGTTACGCATGCGCAATGTGTGCATAATTTGTAGCCTAATTGTTGACACATCCATGAAAAGCTTGGGCATATAATCAAAAGGCAGCAGTAATTTAAGCTCATTTACATGCAGTGCGGTGTGATACATAATGTTTTTCTATACTGATTAAAAATGTTGGGAGAAGTTAATGTCTGGACCAGAAACAAAACCCCAGTCAGATCACTTCAAAACTACACCCAACAAATGAGCACGGGAGTTTTTTTCTTTCTCCAAGAAGAGAAAGAACTTCGTGTTTCATGTTTCGTGTTTCAGTGTCAGCTGTGACTTCACTGTGTGTGGGGCTCTGCAGGAAGCTCTCAGTCATGTGTGAGCTGTGAGACAGGAGCAGGGCGCGGAGCTGCATGAAACACCTCCTGTCTTCTCTCTGCAAACTTCAACCAACAACCGGGACTCGTTTTAGTTTTTAATACATTTATGGAAAATGTATTGGATTTCGTTTTGATGGCTTCGCAGTCAAACTGGATTTCAGTGAGAAGAAAAATGCAGTTGGTCTGGATTATGTAGATGAAATTAAGTTTTTTGGAGGATTCACAATCGGGCTTCTGTTGGACTTTTGTTGCTGGGCCCGTGAAGTTTAATGCAATAATTATTATGTGATTGAAGTTCTGCTGTCATTTTCTTAAGAGCGCACAGAGCTACAGCCTCTCTTTGGTATGGAAAACCTCACCATGAATAACATGACTGTGGAGAATGACACGTCGGTGCAGGATAATCAGACCCTGGGTGTGTGGACTGACTACACTGGTCAGTACAAAGTGGTCAGTGTGTTTTTGGTGTCCCTCATATGTGGTGTAGGGATCGTGGGGAATATGATGGTCATACTAGTGGTCCTCACCACCAAACACATGCGGACTCCCACTAACTGTTACTTGGTGAGTCTGGCCGCGGCAGACCTGATGGTTCTCACGGCCGCCGGGCTGCCCAACATCACCGACGCCCTGTACGGACAGTGGGTGTACGGTTACGCGGGCTGCCTGGGAATCACCTATTTCCAGTACCTTGGAATAAACGCGTCCTCCTGCTCCATCACTGCCTTCACCGTGGAGCGCTACATCGCCATCTGTCATCCCATCAAAGCGCAATTCCTGTGCACGTTATCCAGGGCAAAGAAAATCATCATGCTGGTCTGGGCGCTCACTTCTGTCTACTGCGTCATGTGGCTTTTTCTGTCAGACACCAAAAAGTTGACATACGACAACGTGGTGCTGCTCAGCTGCGCCTACAAAGTGTCCAGGAGTTACTACCTGCCAATTTACTTCACAGATTTCGCTGTGTTTTACGTGCTGCCTCTGATGCTGGCCACAGTTCTGTACGGACTGATCGCCAGGATACTTTTCCTAAACCCGCTGCCTTCAGATCCCAAAGACAGCTCCAAGAAGTGGAAGAAGGAGACGAATCGGGAGGGGAGGATGATCAGCACCAGCTCCTCCAGCAGCACCACAGCTGCGTCCCGCAGACAGGTGAGCGACCGCTTGTCCATTACCCTTATCTTAGTAATCAGTGTGTTTGCGTGTGTGAGTAGGGGAGAATGGGACCATCTGTAGTACAGGTCAGTAAAGCCTAAATTCCCCCCAAAAACTATCTGGATTGATGTCATGTCTTTCTAAATGATATCAGAATCATGCATGGACAGACCAGGGGATAATAAACCTCATGGGCACAGATGTGTGAGACACCCCACCCATCCTACACAGCAGCAAGACGCATGTACTGAGAGACACAGTGGTGTTTTATTTATTTATGGTGTTGTCTCTTTTTATTAATTTTGTGTCTGTTCTCATTACATATTTCTTAATATATATTTTACAGAACACATGACATAATTCAACAGCATCAAGCCTTGTGTTTTCTTCACATATTGTTCTTGCTTGTTGCCCGTGGCCCTACAAATCCCAAAACAGAGAACGTCTCATTTAACTTTTCTTTTCTTCTGATCAGATAATAGTCCAGAACAGTATTAAAGAGTTCATCCTAAATTACAGAAATCAAGACTATATTATATGACTGTAAAGCATTGCTATGGCAAAATGCTCTGAAGGCACAAACACACATATAGCAGACACACAGGTGGACAACAGAAGTAGATCTTTGTTTATCAGATCAAGGGAAGGACCTTCCTGGAATGACAGGGGGTGTGGCACCCTGAGGGGGCTTCATGCTGTATTGGATAGTCCAGTCAGTTAACCCCAACTTAAATAAACCTTTGGCTTTTTCTCAGCCACTGTAGTTTGTGTTTTAGCTGAGGCTAAAGCAAAACTCACAAACACACAATCGCATGTGTTTCTGCTGATTAGCATTAACCGCTCATTGTGAACACAAGGAACAATCCATACCATTAGCATGTATCTTACTGAATTAGCCAAAGGTCAAGAAGTAATGAGATCCAGGAATTTCACTCCCTAATGACACTGGCAGCGCTTTTATCCTATTAGACTCACCTCACTGCAGCTGATATGTCAAACATAAATATGGATAAGATTTAATTGTGCACAGTTTCATTTAATTACAGCTAATAATTAACAGGCATCAGGTATCAGCAGCATCTGAATAAATAATTATAATAATTTTGAAATCAACAGTGGGGCTTTGAAGTTACATCACAAAGTTCTTCCAGGAAAAACAGTGACACAGATGGTGTCACTGTTGTTGGTGCCAGAATTACAAATTAGTAAAACTGAACTCTCAAAATTTGGCAATTGTTTAGTTGTAAAATTGCTAATAAAACAGCTGATACACATTTTTACACTGAGTATATTTTTTATGCGTAAATCCATCAGCATCTCATTTAATTGTTAATACTCTATACATTTTAATTGTTCCTTTTCTAAAACACTCCAGTGTGGATATTCAGGTGGTGGCCACTTATTTATACAACACTCCCCCAACAGCTTTGACATAAGATTCCACACAGATGACATAACGGACCAATATTAAATACAGTATTTCTGCTTTCTCCACAATGGGATCCTTTGCAAAAAGAAAAAAGAAACAAACAAAAACAAAAATCTAAATTGAACCTGATATGTGCAATTAGTACCAATAAATTTAAGTGTGTGTCTCTAAATGTTTTTCTCTAACAAATGTCAATTACAAACAGCAGCATGACAACAAGTTGCTCTAATTCTACATGGTTTAATAGGCAATTTATTTACGACATAACGTGGCAAATGCATGCTTCAGGCCTTCATCAGAGTATCAGTGGGTTCTCTTTTTAAAGGACTGCTCATACAATCAGCCCCAAAACAAACACACCTGTGAGGACAAGCTGTGAGACGCATTCAATATGCCTAAAACTCTCAAATCACAGTCAAAGACAGTCAAGCCAAGGTAAATGTAAAATTCAAGACAAGACAACTCTGGGTGAACAAAAGAAAACTTTTGTATGAACATTTTTTTTTGATGTTTTGGGAAGTCAACAAATTGTAATTATCGATGTCACCCTATTTGTATACATTTTGGCCACATATTGTTCTGCATGCTCCTTCACAACTCATTTCAGCAGCTCCTGATCATCCACCTCTATGATTACATTCTTATACTAATTTTTAAGTACAAGTCAAGCACATTTCTTTTACTTTAAGCATAAAGCTTTGCAGTTTGTCTTAATTGTGGCTTCATAATAACCTTTTTTAACAAATATGTCTAAAGTTACTTTTTAGTTACTTTTATATATGGATTTTTGCTTTAATAAATGTATCTTGGTTTGATATCTAAATTAAGAATGTTCACATTATTACAGGACTTAATATTCAATGTCATTTTTTACTCAGAACTTTTGATGTTGATGGTTCACACTCAACTAAAAGTTCAAACTTAACTAAAAGTGTCCCAAAAAAAAAGAAAAATCTGATTTGGTTTGTTCACACTTATGTGACAAGAAAAAGAAAAAAACAAAACAAAGAAATCTTACTTGGGGAACTAATGGAAACATTTTTGATTTGGACCACTTCAGAATGTAATGTGAACGCAGCTTTTGTTGCAGCTCTAGGATGAGATTCTGTGAGGACACAGGTGTAACTGTTTCTCTGCTAATTATGTGCCCTTTAAAAAGAGAACTCTCTGAAACTCACGTGTAATATGTGTTAATATGTGAGTTTGGCTTTTTTTTTAAAAATACTTATGGGCGTACTGCAGCTACCCACAAAATCCTGGGGTAGCATACTGTTTAGTTTTACTGTAAGGAAAAGCACCAGTCTGAATAGTCAGCCAAGATTCATTTTTGTTAATCTAATTTTTGTCTCAAGAAATCGTTTCTGTATAGAGTGAAATTAATCTCTAGTAAATAAAATGATACATCATAATAGGGTAATGTATAGTAAGTGCTTTATTTCATTGCAATGCCTCCATATTGTGCCTATAAATATTCTAAATAAGTTTATTTTATTTCCACAATTCCATCATAAGTGTTATGTTAAGACAAGTCAAATGCCTGTGGTGTATAGATCATGTGCCTTGCACAGTTTTTGTCACATTTTAACACAACTGCATTTCATTAGGTGACCAAGATGCTGGCCGTGGTGGTGGTCCTCTTTGCCTTACTTTGGATGCCCTATCGGACCTTAGTGGTGGTCAACTCCTTCCTGGACAAGGCCTACCTGGATACCTGGTTCCTGCTCTTCTGTCGCCTCTGTATCTATTTAAACAGTGCCATCAACCCAGTCATCTACAACGCCATGTCCCAGAAATTTCGAGCTGCTTTTAAAAAGCTGTGTCGCTGTGGCCCTCAGCGCACGGAGAAACCAGCTTCTTACAGTTTGGCACTCACCTACAGTGTCATCAAGGATATGTCCAATGGAGAAAGTCCCGACCACTTCACTACAGAAATGGATGAGTTACACACACCAACAAATCAGTATGTACCCACCAACATGCTGCCAACCACCAAGAAGATGTCATATGAGGAGCCATCCCTGTCTGAAAGTGACATTAAAGCCTGATTATAGACATATTTTTGCCTAAAGATGATATCAGATTCTAACAGCTGCAGTATGGACATTATAGAGATGTTTTAATTATAAAGCTGCTTAATTTCTCTAAGGTGTTTTATCTGGGAAATGTTTCCTTTTTATTTGACAAGCCCATCTGATACAGTGAGATAAGCTGCCATGGGGAGTGGGTATTTCAGCATTTTTCACCAAATAAGTGAGTGTATTATGCAAAGTATAGTTTACTGATAGGCTACATCTGTGCAGCAGTGAATTGGGAGAAAAATCCAGTTTGTGTCTAATGTATCTGAAAAACAGGAAACATTATTAATGCAATACGTGATGCACCTAACCCTTATGACATCTCTTATACTGACAGGTGTTTTACACCTCACTGTATAATGCATTACACTTCAACTGCAGCACAAACTACACCATCCAGAGTGATTATACAGCTGAATCAACACCTCTCTAAAACGGTTTGAGGGGGGAAAAACACATTATGATCTTCATGAAGTTAGGATTTATTGCAGGACTGTTATATTAAACTGCATAAATTTTAGTTAGGTATGCCTAAAACTGCTTAGTGTAAATAAAGTAAAGTAGTAACTTTACTACCGTGGAGCTTATAATTGCATGAGAATACAGAATCATGAAACATAAGTAAGCACAGATGTTGGATTTGAGAATCTCACTACTTGTTCCTTGGGATGGGTCTAATTACTGGTGAGAGGGCAAGCACTTTGCATGCAGAGAATTCACCTTTGTTAATTAAAATGTTGTCAAGTTTGTGGTATTTGTTGACACGTACAGTATATGTACTGTATTTGCTACCTTAACAGTTACTGTAACACATCTTTGTGTCAGACGGAGCTTGAAGCAGCCAACATACCTCCTCACCACAGACATTTTGCTACCTAGTTTATTCCCAACAAGTGATTTACATTTAAGGTTGTAGCGACACAGTCGATTCCTGTGCCATATGTCACCTCAAGATTTACTTGTCTCTCCCAGGATCCCTTAAGTATCTGCCCAACACGACATGCATCTGGTTTAACATAGTTTGCTTTGGTATTGGGTTGTCAAGCAATTTAACTTATCAAAAGGTTTAATTTTCTTTATAAAGACATTTTCTTTATATTGCACAGCACTAAGACTTCAATTTACCAACTTGTAGCAACATTATTTCATTTTCTGATCATGTACCTGGCCACTAGAGCCATGTAATCCAAATGAACAACACCGTGACATTTTAATCTTACTACTAGTGAGAGAAAGCGCAGATCTAGAATTACATGACCTTTTCAAAAGGTCCAAGCAGAGAAAGGGACAGATATTACAGACACTCACTTAAACATGCTGTGTCGGTTTTAAATCACCTGGATGGCCACTGGGGAGGTCAGTGGCCAGTGTATAATAATGAGAGAAATATGTGTAAATCTGATGTGCAAATGAAGGCTGTTTGTCACTTCTGTGGCAGTAAATCATTGACATGGGCTGAGTCTGCAGAGTGCACCGCTTTTCTGTGATTTATCTCCTCAGTAGAACCCTTGGTGCATTGATGAAATGTGTAAATACATCACAACAAAGTGCCGTACTTGAACTGGTGCACTCTACAGTATGTACATAGCTCACCTTGCTATTAAAAGAACCATTTCCCACTGTTTCTTTGTGCTACAAAAATGTGATGTGTAAATTGAAGAGCACTCAGAAGGAAAGGAACCTGGCTTTTTGTCTTTTGTAAAGTTGCTTCAAATTGATTGTTCAGTGCAATGTGAAATTAATTCAACATTGTGTTTTTTTTAAATGTGTGCCAGCGAGTGCATTTTCAAAATAATTGTTTTGATCCATTGTTCCATCACTGTGTTCTCTATTATTTCAAAGCGGTCAGTGGAAGCTAATACACTCCAAACAGGTTTAAAAAAAAAGATTTAAAGTCTATACGGTTTAAAGTCTATTGTAGCGTAAAGTACCTCTTATTGTGCACTTCTATTAATTTTTCTCAATGCTTTCTGTTAAAGTATTTGTTTTGAGGAAAATACCATGCGGTTGTGGTGGTGATTTCAGTTTTCTTCACGGCACGCAGTTTGCAGCCTGAATACAGTCTTTTGTGATGTGAACACAAAGATGACGAATCTTAATACCTGATTTATTTCCATCTGAGGTGATGCTTTCAGTTTCAAGATAGCTTTTGTGTGGTCTTGCTGCTGAATGGATTGTTCAATATTTTGTATTGCTTTTTGTCTATAATAAAAAAGACCACGGTTGCAGAGCATTGTGGATGGTGCATTATTACTTAATGTTCTTGTCTCATATGCCAAGCTGTTCTGCTCCCAACTCCCCACATATCTGCGGCTGATCTGTCACAAGCAGCCACTGAAGAAATTGCCTCATACTAGATGCTACTATGAATCAGGCACAGATGGCTTCTGTATGAGCTATGACCTCCCCAGAACATCAATCCGTGAGGTTGATATCTCGTTTTTAAAGTCACTCTGCATGTGAGTTTTTGAAACAATTCAACCTCCCATGATATTGGTGAGAAGGTGGGCCCTTTAAGATGCCTTTGCCTTACAGTGATGTTTATTGTGATGTGACATCCAACATGACATATGAAACACCTTTGCTTATAAAACATAGCTGGTAATAGAATCATGATTTGCTTTTAGTATTTTTGCACATCAAAGACATGATAACTTGCTAACATGTGTTGAAAACAACATGAGCAACAAGAAATATAACAGAATAAAACATTGACAAAAAGTTAGGTCAGCATGCAACCCCTCACCTTGGCAGCTTTATACTCAACAGCCAGGCAGAATATTGGCATGGTAAACCCACCTTGAATGTGTATTATTAAGGG